>LPNX010487393.1:147007-197124 GCA_001517045.1 Pseudotsuga menziesii
AGCTGCTGATCCAAGACTCATAGTGTATCTAGAAGTTGATACTCCTGTCCCCTTATCGCCATCAAAATCTGAGTCTGAGTACCCAATAAGTTTGAAGTCATCCACCTTAGAGTACTTGAGTCCAACGTCTTGAGTCCCCTTCAAGTATCTTAGAACTCTTTTTGCAGCTGACCAGTGTCCTTCACAAGGTTTATGCATGAACCTTGAAAGTATGCCAACAACATAAGAAATATCTGGTCTAGTTGTTGTAAGGTAGATAAGTCTTCCTACAAGTTGTCGATCTTGGTCACATCTTCAAATTCTTTTCCTTCGCTTGATGTGAGCTTCATTTTCTGTTCCATTGGAGTAGAGATAGGGTTGCATTCTGTCATGCAAAATTTGTCTAGTAGTTCTCCAACATATTTTTTCTGAGATAGGAATATGTACTTATGATGTTGAGTGACTTCAATTCCTAAGTAATAGTGGAGATGTCCCATATCTGTCATTTCAAAGATCTTTTTCAAATCTTTCTTTATGGATGCTATATAGCTCTCATTGTTCCCTATCATCAAAAGATCATCTACGTACACCACAAGATACACAACAGATCTTCCAACTTTCTTTATAAACAGTGTTGCATCATCAAGATCAAAATGTTCGAAATTTAACTTCAAAAGATGCTCGGTTAATATTTCATACCATGTGTGAGGCGCTTGTTTTAGGCCATACAAGGATTTGACAAGCTTGCATACCTTTTGTTCTTTTCCTTTCACAACAAATCCTTCTGGCTGAGACATGAAGACATTCTCTTTCAAGTCTCCATTCAAGAAAGCAGTCTTCACATCCATCTGATGAAATTTCCACCCATTCTGAGCAGCTAAAGAGAGTAAGCTACGGATGGTAGCCCATTTTGTTGTAGGAGAAAACGTTTCTTTATAGTCAATTCCTTCCTTCTGTGCATAGCCTTTTGCTACAAGCCTCGCTTTGTGCTTGTCAAGTGAGCCATCTGATCTGTATTTTTTCTTGTAAACCCACTTGCAGCCAATTGGTTTGGTTACAACTGGAGGGTCAACCAACTTCCAAGTTCCATTCTTCATGAGTGCATCATACTCATTCTGCATAGCTTCTTTCCACTCAACTCGAGTAGAAGCTTCTTCAAAGGAATTTGGTTCAAAGTTAGCAGATAAATTAAATTCACAATCAAATGATACATCCATGTCATCACCTGAATTATCTGCTTCTCCTCCATCTTCATGTCTTTTTGAACTTCTCCTTCCCGTCTTTCCAACTTCATCCAGATGGACACTTTCAAGTGTCTTTGTGGCCCATTTAGGAATCTTTCGTGATGGTCCTGGTTGATCAGCTAGTGGTGCTTCATTTTCTTCAAGGTTGAGTCTTCCAAGTCTCTCAATCACATCATCCAGTTGAATCTCTTGTTTAGGTGAAGTAGCAGGAACTTCTTCATGCAGGGGAGTTGGTGCTTCATATGGAAATTCCAAAGGTTGATCCAGAATAGGAATCCCCCCTTCAAGGTTTGGAATTTCATATTCATTTTCAGAATATTTCTTTGGATGAGGATATTTTTCCAAATGATCAAGCTATCTCTCAATGGACTGGTCATTTTTATTAGTCTCAAGAAAAATGACATCTCTGGAAATAACAAACTTCTTGTTTACCTCATCATACAGACGGTATGCCTTGGAGTTTTCTTCGTACCCCAGGAAAATGCATTTTCTGCTTCGAGCACCAAGCTTGTTTCTTTGCTCCTTTGGAATCAAGGCATAACAGGTGGAACCAAAAACTCTGAGATGCCTGACTAAAGGGAGATGGCCAAACCACATTTCATGTGGAGTCTTGTTATCAAGATCATTTGAGGGACTTCTGTTTCCCAAATAGGCTGCACATTTCACTGAATCACCCCAAAACATTAGTTTTACATTCTTAAAAACATCATTGAGCGTACCATATTCATTATGGTTCTGTTCATTCTTTCTGCTACACCGTTTTCTTGAGGATTATAGGGAACTGTAGTCTGATGTGCAATTCCATGTTGGCGAAGATAATCTTCAAAAGCTTTTGAAGTGTATTCTTTCCTATTGTCAGTATGAAGTGTACCAATTTTAGATTGTGCTTATTTTTCTATCAATGCATGAAAGTCCTTGAATGTTTGAAGTGCTTCTGATTTTGTCTTTAATGAGTAAATCCAACACATTCTTGAGTAGTCATCAACAAAGGTCATAAAATACTTATTCCCATTGGCAGAAGGAGTTGGCATTGGGACACATAAATCAGAATGCACTAATTCTAATTTCCTACTTGCTCTGAAATTAGATTCATGGAATGGCAGCTTACTGTGTTTCCCTAATATACATGCATCACATTTGCTCTTCTCTTTGGGAATGGTGGGAAAACCAAATACACCATTCTTTCTCAACAAATGAAGACTGTTATAATTCAGATGACCAAATCTTGCATGCCACAATAAACTTGATGACAAATTACCTTCTCCATGCCAAGAGAGGTAGGCATAGTTCTGAACCTTTGTAGATGAACCCTTTAGCTTCAACAGCTTCCCATCTTTGTATCCAGTCATGATGACTTGGTTGTCAGAGGGCTTTCTTATTTCTACAATTCCATCAAACATGTGGATGGAATGGCCTTGCTGTCGAATCTGCACCAAGGACAGCAGGCTTCTCTGCAACTCTGGAAGATAAAGAACATTCTTCAACAAGAAATCAGGGAATCCAGGCATCTTTAGCCGAATGGTGCCCATTCCCTTTGGTTTAAGACTTGACTTATCTGCAAAGTAAACTATGCCATTTATTGTTTCATTAAGTTCTTCAAAACGGTCTTTTCTAAAAGTCATGTGTGATGTTGCACCAGTATCAAGTAGCCAACAATTTGTGTAAGATGAAAGTGAAGTCATGTCATTAATACCAAGATTACAATGTGCAACAATACAATGAGCAGAATCTGAATATTTACTAGCATCTTGGTTCTTATTGTCATCTTTCTTCTAGTTATGTTTGTCTTTGATGGAGTCCCACGAAGCCCAACACTGATCTGTTGTGTGTCCACTCTTTCCACAACGCTTGCACTTCAAATCTGATCTTTTGCTGGAGTTGTTTCTGCCTCCTCTACCTCTGAAGTTTCTTCTTCCTCTACCTCTCATGCTGCTTTCTCCTTTGGGATGATCTTTGGATTGGTCTTTGGTGTGGTTCTTTGCTTTTTGAGCAAAGCAAAGTGATTCTCCAGAATGCTGCTCGAATCAAAGGGTTATGTGATTGAATCTTGCAACTAAAACAATAGGAGAAAAAAGAAGAAAGAGTAAAGGTGCAGGTCTAAGTCTCTGCCACCTTCTTCAAGCTTTACAACAATGTCAATGTCTCTGCTATTGTCATACAAAATTTGAAATACAAACTTAATCCTCTCAAGCCTACAATACCAACTTTAAATATGCTTTCAATGGCTTTCAAACTAGTAGAAAACAATATCTCACCAACGCAAAGGAGCAGGTCGCAGGTCAAAGAAAAACAGGATTTCTTCAAGAGATTAGAACGCAGCCTTCTTGTCAACGCAGTATTCACGGTCTATAGAAATAAATTTCAACGTATTCTTTACGGTCTTCAATGCAGCTATGCACTTAAATTCACAATACACTTAATATACTTCAAGAAATACGCTTAATAAACTTCAACGAAGAAAGCTCAGAAAACGAGGCGTAGGGTGCAATTAATCAACATCGATTGTGAGATTGAATCACTACAATGTGTAATCGAGGGAAACCACACAACGCATAGCAACCACATGTAGGCATCAGCAACCAACGCAGTAGTAGTCACCAAACAGAGAAACACCGTAGGAGAATGTGCAGGCAAAATGGGACCAAACCAAAGTCACCAATGATATTTACTGACAAGCTTAACCAACGAGCTTTCATAGTAGAGCACGATAACACATGCTCCATGTAGTCGGTTTTCATCAACGCACATCACCAATGAGATTTACTAACAAGCTTAACCAATGAGATTCAACACAAAGCATTTGGATTCTTCATACAATAGTCATCAACGATAACATGATAGCACATAATTGGGACAGTTCCAACACTAGTCGCAAGCAAAATCAGTCCAGACTTCAACAGGGCTCCACCACAGGAATGTTAGTACTTCTCCATGTTACATCAGTCTTCAATGCAGCTCTATCGTAATCTTTACACAGTACTCAACGATACTCCAATTGCACTAGTATTCAATGTATCTGAGTTTATGCACCGGCAACAATAGTGAATGGTCTCACACACTCAACGCAACTCCAATTGCACCAAGGTTCAACGGATTAGGGTTGTGCAGCGGATTTCTAAGAGAAAACATACTACAGAGAGGAATCAAAGAAATAATGGGTGTCTTCCAGGTCTGTTTACGCAGATGGCATATGCCAGAGCTGAGCCAACAAGATTGAATAGTAGAGGGCAGAGAATAATGGCTAGATCGAAGGATATGAAATGTTCTTACACAGAAAATAAGCGCCTTGTTGAAATGGCATAGAGGCACGTAGATATTCAGACTTGAGGAGAGTCTGCAAATTGCAAGCAAGCAAGATGGAAAAAACTAAAACGCCGGCTATCACAGGGATTATCACATCACGCAGATAATGGATGGGGCTGAGCGGAGTAGAGAAATCATTTTACTCAGATAAATACAATCGCATCACTCATGAACGTTAGAGCAGCCAGCGCATGCACCAATGCATGCAATCTGCAGGCTGAGGAAAGCCTAGGGTGCAGATAGCAGCAGAATGCAGACTGTACATGCAGGAGTTATGAATCGCTCTGATATCACTGTCAGGTGGAATAACTCCTGAATTCATATTATTTCTCCATAGAATGCCTTTATTTATACATCAATGATGACTCTTGGGATCACACATCCGAGAGTATCTTCATATTCCTAATATTTACAATAACGTATAATCCTGACGGATTATATTCCAACAGCATCTCACCCATTGATGGGAACCATATTAATACAAAAACCAAAAGCCACCATGCCCCAGCCTAGGAAGTACCACCCCTCCACATAAAATCCTATGATGTCTGTCGATCATACAATGAGCTCCTACCCTCACACATTAGGGGGCAATCTGTTAACCCAAAAAATCCCTCACTTAGCTCTACATGGCCTACACCACCCAAGGACACCCATGCACAACCCTCATTTGACCCCATTTGACCCCCCCACCCTCAAGAAGGCTTAAAAATAGGGAAAAGGGATTAAAAACCCCTAAAAAGAGCCTAAATAGCTCTCATAGGGGCTAAATCCTCCAAAAAGGGGATAAAACCCCTCAAAGGAGCCCAAAACTCTAAAAGGAGCTAAATATTGATTGAAAGGGGCTAAAGCCCTGACTAGGGGTTTAGAACCCTAAAAAAGCTATAAATAGAGGGGCAGGGGTCACTCTCAAAACATTCCTCCCTTGCATACTGTTATGTTGCCCGAGTGGATGCCTTGAGACCATTTTCCTCTCAAGGCACCCACACTCCCTCTCATCCATTTTCCCTTTGAGCCATAGCTCCCCCATTGCCAAGAGAGAGGTGCTTCTCCAAGCTTGGGCATGGTGGCCCATTTCCACCAAGAGGTATAATCTTTTGTTTAATGTCATTTTCATTTTAGTTTTTGTCTAACTTAGTTTTCTTGCAGGTTTATTTCATGTTCTAACAAGTGTACGCAAGGTTTTGGGGTCTAACCTTGTGTGCAGGGTTTCCACTTCTTTCCTTTATGTTATTTGCTTCATTCCACTTTCATTTTTCTTGAATTGCCATCAAGAACCCTATCCTTCTATCCTATAGACAGAAGGTAGCCATTCCTTCCCTATAGCAAGGGAGAAATCCCTGCTACAGTCGGTACCTAGGAGTTTTCCAGGAATGAATTTTTTTTGTGCTAGAAGGAGGGGTTCTAGTGCATGGCTAGAAGAGGAAGTTCATTCGCAAGAAACTATTCCACTAGAGAAACATTTGAAACTACGTTTCTTGAAGATTTCATTCGTGAAGAACAAGAAAAGGTAAGTTCTGAAGAAGAAGTTTCAGAATGCATGTACGTTGTTCCATTTGAAGAAATCAATCACTTACGAAGACATACAAGATATTACGTGAAGAAAGTTGGAGGATTGAAAGCAATCCCTGAGTTGCCAAGAAGGAGGGATCCTAGAAGGCAATTTCTTACACTCAGGATTCAATAATTGTTCAAAATTTGGAATAATTGGTGGATTTATATATACACATTAGAGGAATTTTGGGGTCTAAAATGGGCCTCCTAAGGAAAATAATAAAATAATAGTTAAAATAATAAAATAATGGTTAAAATAATAAAATAATATTAATTAATTTTGGAGGAAGAAAGAAAAAAACTACTTTTTGTGTTCGTATTTTCGACATATCTCCCTGTGTTTTTACTCAAATTTTGATTGGGAGAGCTCGTTGGATGCAGAATTTGATTCCGCATCCAACGAGTACCCACACTGCATGCTTTTGAAGGACCCCGCTACCCCAAAAACAAGAAATACCTGAAAAAACATGATGATGATGTCATCATCACGTTTTTTCAAATATTTCTTGTTTTTGGGGTAGCGGGGTCCATAAAAAGTATGAAGTGTGGGTACTCGTTGGATGCGGAATCAAATTCTGCATCCAACGAGCTCTCCCGATTGAAATTTGAGTAAAAACACAATGAGATATGTCGAAAATACGAACAAAAAAAGTAGTTTTTTTTAATGACAAATATGCCAATTCAACCATTATGGTTGACTTATTTTATTGAAATTCTATTGGTTCTTGAATTCCAACTCACAAAAGATTATTTTGGCACGTTTTCTTATAAGGCCCATTTTAGACCCCAAATTTCCTCTAATGAAGAAATTATTCAACCTCTTGATCAATTGGGACCAAATTCTCCCACAGTTCAGTTTTCGCTACAATCCCCACCACAGTCTCCACCTCGAGTTATGGCTAGTGCTAATCAACTAGCATGGAGGGATAGAACACCACTTAATCTAGCCACACCTTTGCATCATTTTCCTAAGCACCCAGAAAGGGCGCTACCAAATTTTGATCCTAGGAAAGGTATTTCTACAGAAGACCACTTGAGAATTTTTAATCTAGCTCTAGAGATTTTAAATGTTGAACATGAAGATGTTGTATGCAAGATTTTTCCATGTACTTTTGAAGCTAAAGAATCCTCTTGATTTTTCGTTTCACAAGACATTTTGATAACAAATTGGGACACTTTTGAAAGGGTATTTAAAAGCAATTTTGGTAGTAAAAAAACCACCACTTCCCTTATGAAAGAATTACTCTCTATGAAGATGGATAAGAGAGAAAAGGTTCAAGATTTCAACCATAGGTTTACTACTCTTCTAAGTAGTTTTAGTGCTGCAAACAAACCATTGTAGAATGAGTTGGAGAATGTAGTTAAAATGGTTCAAAAGTTATCAAATAAGATAGTAGATTTGTAAAAGGATAAGGGAGCTAGTACATCCAGAAAGACATTTTAAACCTTATTTCAAGAAAAAAGAAGAAAGTGGACAATCTCAACCACCTGTATATAATTTTGTTGTGTTGAATTTTAATGAGGTAGGCATGGATCATTTCTGTACTTTCCATCAGAAGCACCATTCTGAAAAAATTTGTCCACAGTAGATAAACTCAATGACCTTGGTTATGAATCAACTTTTAGATGCTCAACTGACAGAATCTGAGATAGAAGAAGAACATACTAATGAACCAGAAGAAACAAATGAGGAAACTACAATGGTATTATGGGATTGGGCACCCACTCTGGGGTTGGAAGAAGAAGAAACAATTGAAGAAGCTCAGGTGTCATCAATAAATGTTACAACAAGAAGTAAAAAGCCTGTAGTGGATGAAATTCTGATACTTCCTAAAATACAAAAGGAAAAAGAAAAAATGAAGAAAATTATCAGTACTGCTCAAACAACACCTAAGCCTAATCTGGTAAACATGAAAGAGACACACCCAACAGTCAACAAACTTGGAAAGACCATGGAATATTGGGGAGATTGTTGGCTAGATTGACACAGAGGTTTTCTCATTGTCATTGATGGCATTCATATTTAAGATGATGAATATTGGTTCCTGAATTCTAAGCCGCAATGATGGGAGGATGGCTTATTTTGTTCATGACCACTATGGTGGTTGACTTCTCTAGTTCATGGCCACTACGGCGGATGGAAAAGGAATTTTGTGAAGTGCTTAAAGGCATAAATCATGAACATGTCAAAAAATTTCATGTGTATAATCTAACAGTCACAGGAAGTTATAGAATGATAGCTGATTCTTGATCAGGAATACGAAAGGTTGGGAAGCTAAAGCAGTTGAGGTGTACGCGTATAAAGGTGAGCTAAAGCAAACTGTGCAGTGTTAGCCGTTCAGTGGACATACTGAACTCGGTAAGTAAAGAAGAATGAAGAGAAGAGACTAAGTATGCACAGACAAAATACCAGACAATGAATGAAACAGAGAGTGGGTAGCAGAATTAGAAAAAATGAGAAGCAGAGATAAAGAAAACTAGAAGAAGAATGAAGACAAATGTCGAGTATAGCAGAATGAAAGCAGAGCAGAAGAACAGAACAGAGATGAAGTGGTAAGCATCGTTATATCAGTATCATTGTATTTTATTGATTCAAAGTAATTCTAGAAAAATAGGGTGGTAGGGTGGAGCTAGGGAGGATTGATGTTCTCAAGATTCAGTGGGTGCTGAAGAAATTTGAGAGTTGGTGCTCTTTACAAGTCGGTGCTTGTAATTCAAAGGACGGTAGCCTCATTTGAGTAGGAGCTCAAAGAAAGAGAATATGTATAGAAGTTGAAGCTTTCCTGACATCCTAAGAAGAAGAGGTTTTTCCCTTTATGGGTTTCCTCATGAAATCTATGTCTCTATGTATTTTGTGTGATTGAATGGTGATGGTTTGCTTTACATGTTAAATACTCTGCGATATAGTTTCTGCTAATAAAGAATGAATATAGAATTCCTCATAACATATTGACTGTCTTAAAACTTCAAGGATAATTTTTTTTTTAAATTGTATAAAATTGTTTAAGCACGGAAATTAATTGATTCACCCCCCCTCTTAGTTAATTGAATACTTTCAACAATTGGTATAAGAGCCGGTTCTGTTAGTCTAAGGAAGATCTGATAAGCTTAAACATGACAAGTGATGATGGTTCAACTAATAAATCTCCTCTGTTTTATGGAACAAATTTTTCTTTTTGGAAAGTTAGAATGGGAACATACCTAATGTCCTTAGGTGCTGATGTTTGGGAAGTGGTAGAAACTAGATGTACGAAACCTATTGTACTAGCTTCCAAAGATGATAAGATAGAGTTTAGTTTTAATGCAAAGGAAATGAATGCGATATTGAGTGGTCTCTTAGAAGCTGAGTTTTTAAAGGTAATTCATTTTGAATCTGCAAAAGAAATGTGGGATAAACTCATTAGTAGCTATGAAGGAAATGAAAAAGTAAAAGATGCCAAACTTCAAACTTACAGACTGAAATTTGAATAGCTAAAGATGAATGAGGATGAGACTATTAGTAAATATTTCTTAAGATTTGAAGAACTTGTGAATGCCATGAAGGGTCTTGGTGAGAACATTGGGGAAGCTCCTTTTGTTCAAAATATTTTCAGATCTCTACCTGATAAGTTCAATCCAAAAGTCACTGCAATAGAAGAAATGAATGATCTGAAAACCTTATCTATTAACCAACTTCTAGGAACTTTAACTGCCTATGAAATGAGGATCAGTAAAGATAAATATACCATTAGAGAAGCTTCTTTTAAAGCAGACAAACATGCAGATTCTGAAATGGAAGAGATTGAGGAAAAATTTGTAAGAAGATTGAAAACTGGATCAGGAAAATATAAAGGGAAGTTGCCTTTTAAATGTTTCAACTATGGTAAGGTAGGGCACTTTGCATATAAATTCCCTTATAAGGAAAAAGATCAGAATCTAGTTGATGAAGAGAAACAAACATTTAAGAGATACAATAAAAACAATAACTACAAAAAGAAAAGTTTGTGTGCAAATGATGTTGATCCCTCAGAAGTTACGAACAGTGAGTCATCTTATGAAGATAAATTGAATGATTTTATGCTTATGGCCATAGAAGATCTTGAAGATGAATATGCTAGAAGTGATATGAACGATGAAGATGTTGTAGTTGATATGGAAGGTGACTTGACTAGTGCATTGGAAGAAATTGACAGACTCAGACTAAAGAAGAGAAAACAAAAACAATTGCTAATGTAGTATGAAAAGAATGTTAAAGAACCGAGTACAAATTATATCTTGTTAAAGGTATAACTAGAAGAAACAAATAAAATAAGCAATGTTCTAAAAGGACAATTATCACAGAAAAAGATGAGATGTGAAGCATTGGAGGAAGAAGTAGTGAAATTCATAAAAGAATTGGAGAAATTTCAATCTCTCTATTATCAAAACTTGTCAAGTATTAAAGCTTCAGAAGAACTAAATAAAATCCTGAGTAAGAAAATATCTCCTTTGAACAAGACTGGTATAGGTTATGAAGAAGGTACAAGTAGCAATCAATCAAAAAACAAGGAAACAACTAAGGTGATTAACTTTCAAAACAACAATCAACCGGAGTACACAAAGTCAGCAAATTTCATCAAAGTTGAAGCGAATAAAAACAACAGTGAAGTTAAACTAATGAGTGGTAAAGATGATATATCTACAGGAACAAATAATAGTGCTCTGCAGTCAAGAAATCATGAAGAAGAGGCAAAGAACAGAATGACAAGGCAATCTGTTTCAAGAAAACAACCAAAATTCAATTACCAAATTTTTTTCAATGGTTACTGTTATTGTTGTTCTGAATTTGGTCATAAAGCTGTAAATTGTGTTTTTAACTTTAGAAACATACAACAAAGAATGTTCAGCAATAACCAAATGCTGCAACATAAAGTGAAACAGTCAATGAGCCAACAAGAGCATCATTCTATTCCATCTCCAACTAGAAGAAGAGCTCATGCTAGAAATATCAATTCTTTTGAGTTGTAGTACAACATGCTAGAATGTTATATTTGTCATAATTTTGGACACAAAGCCACAGAATGATATTTAAAGAATTATGAATCAAATTGAAGAGTAGATTATTTAGTTAAAAAGGAAAAAGTATGGAAGAAGAAAGAAAACAACCAGTGTGGGTGTGTGCTTTCTGCTCAAAGACAAAAGGACCCATGGTATATTGACAGTGGATGTTCCAAACATAGGACTGGGGATAAAAGTAAATTTCTATCTCTGAGCAAACACAAATCAAGAGACGTACCTTTTGGAAATGATGCTCCAGGGAAAATCAGAGGCAAAGGGTTGCTAAGTCTAAATAGTAAAGGAAAATCTCAAGATGTATTGTTTGTAGATGGCTTGAAGCATAATATTATTAGTGTCAGTCAGGTGAACAAGGACAAATTGTGAGGAATAAAGCTAGATTGGTCTATAAAGGGTATGCTCAGATTGAAGGACAATATTTTGATGAAACCTTTGCACCTATGGAAAGAATGGAAGCTATCATAATGTTTCTTTCTTATGCCTATCAGAAGAAGTTCAAAATTTAACAAATCAGCATCTCTCAATGGAGATCTAGAAGAAGAAGTTTATATGGAACAACCTGAAGGATTATCACTAACAGACAATCCTGATTATGTCTTCAAACTAAAGAAGGCTCTATATGGATTGAAACAAGCACCTAGATCTTGGTACTATAGATTAGACAAATATTTACAAGAAAAAGGATTCAAGAAAGACACTGTTGATAGTAATTTGTACATCAAAACAGAAGGTGATGACTTATTAGTTGTTTTGGTTTATGTTGATGATATTATTTTTGGATGTACTAATGATTCTTCTGTTCAATGGTTTTCTAATGCCATGCAATCTGAGTTTGAAATGTCCATGATTGGATAACTGTCATATTTTCTTGGTCTTTAAATCACTCAAAGTTCTTAAGGTCTTTTTATCTCCCAAAAGAAGTATCTAAAGGAAATATTGAAGAAAATTCAAATGGAGGATTCTTCACCTATTAGTACCCCTATGATTTTTGGCTGCAAGCTTAGCAAAGATGATATTTCACATGATGTTGATCAAAGAACATATAGGTCAATGATAGGCATTCTTCTGTACATAACTGCATCTCATCCTGGTATTATGCATGTTGTTGGAATGGTAGGAAGATTTCAGTTTTCTCCTAAACAAAGTCACTTAGTCGCTGTGAAGAGAATTTTCAAATATCTAAAAGGCACAATGACTTATGGTCTCTGGTATCCTTGAAATCAAAATTTTCAGTTAATTGCATATTCAGATACTGACTGGGAAAAATTTTTGGATGAGAGAAAGATCACACGTGGAGGTGCATTCTGCTTAGGTGATTCATTAGTAGCATAGATGAGTAAAAAGCAAGGTTCAATATCCTTGTCTACTACTGAAGACGAATACATTGCTGCTGCCATCTGTTGCACACAGGTACTATGGATTATTCAGAGTCTTGCATATTTGGAGGTGAAATATACTAAGCCCATCCCCATTCATTATGACAACACAAGTTCCATTAGTGTGTCTAAGAACCCTATCTTGCATTCCAAGACTAAGCACATTCCTATCAAGTATCATTTTCTAAGAGAGAAAGTCACAAACAGAGTAGTTCAATTAAATTCCATTCCTTCTAAGGAACATACTGTTGATATCTTTAATAAACCATTATGAAATACTCAGTTTGAATATTTCCGCCAGAAATTGGGTGTCATACCCACTTCCAACTAATCTCCTCACTTTGACAGGGGGAGATTGTGTTTATTGAACATCTGATAGGAGTTTGAAGTGACAAGTATTTGAGTCTATCTTGATAAGGGGAGTTTTTTTTGTTCACAATATTTTTTTGACATTGATGTAAAAGGGGAAGAAGTTCATTTAATTGGCAAAAATCGATTGACAAATCAGAAGAAGGTGTTCCAGAAGTTTTGGGTTTCCATCAATGCCAAAGGGGGATATTGTTGGCTAGACTGACATAGAGGTTTTATGGTTTTCATTGATGGCATTCAGATTTAAGATGATGAATATTGGTTCCTGAATTTCGAGCCGCAACAACGAGAAGATGGCTTATTTTGTTCATGACCTCTATTGTGATTGAATTCTCTAGTTCCTAGCTACTATGGCGAATGGAAAAGGAATTTTGTGAAGCACTTAAAGGTGTAAATCATGAAAATGTCAAAAAACGTTATGTGTATAATCTAATAGTCACAGGCAGTTATAGAATGATAATTGATTCTTGATCAGGAATATGAAAGGTTGGTAAGCTGAAGTAGTTGAGGTGTACATGTATAAAGGTGAGTTGAAGTGAACTGTGCAGTGTTAGTCGTTCAGTGGATATACTGAACTCGGTAAGTAAAGAAGAATGATCTGAAGAAGAGATAGAGTGAAGAGAAGAGACTAAGTATGCACAGACAAAATACCAGACAATGAATGAAACAGAGAGTGGGTAGCAGAGGTAGAAAAAATGAGAAGCAGAGATAAAGAAAACTAGAAAAAGAATGAAGACAAATGTCGAGTATAGCAGAATGAAAGCAGAGCAGAAGAACAGAACAGAGATGAAGTGGTAAGCATCGTTATATCAGTATCATTGTATTGTATTGATTCAAAGTAATTCTAGCAAAATAGGGTGGTAGGGTGGGGCTAGGGAGGATTGATGTCCTCAAGATTCAGTGGTTGCTGAAGAACTTTGAGAGTTGGTGCTCTTTACAAGTCGGTGCTTGTAATTCAGAGGTTGTATCCTCATTTGAGTAGGAGCTCAAAGAAATAGAATATGTATAGAAGTTGAATCTTTCCTGACATCCTAAGAATATGAGGTTTTTCCCTTTATGGGTTTTCTCATGAAATCTATGTCTCTGTGTATTTTGTGTGATTGAATGGTGATGGTTCGCTTTACATGTTAAATCTTCTGCAATAGAGTTTCTGCTAATAAAGAATGAATATAGGATTCCTCATAACATATTGACTGTCATAAAACTTCAAGGATAAAAGTTTTTTAAAATTGTATAAAATTGTTTAAGCACAAAAATTAACTGATTCACCCCCCTCTCAGTTAATTGAATACTTTCAACATGGAAAGTAAAACATAAAGAACTAAGAATATTTTGGTAGAACATGATATGGGATATGACATTGTAGAAGACATTAAGAAGACCAAAGAAAACATTTATCTATTCGAATTATGTAATTTGTCGCAGCAAAGAAAGAAGCTTCTAGAGGCATTTGATCCACAACCCAACGTTACTCCAGAAATTGTTGAAACTGATACTGAAATAAATGAGGCAAGCATTGGAGGGAAATCTAAGTCTCAGACCTTTCCTTTTTTGTTATCATTTGAGATTTTTAATCATAATGTGCATAATTGTTTGGTAGATTATGGGGCCTCATCTAATGTTATGCCACTCTCGATATGTAATAAGATTAATGGTTAACCCACACCATCCCCTTGCCGAATCATTCAATTGGACATATATGATGTTAAAGTGATAGGGAAAATGAAAGATGTGTTGATTCAATTATCTGCAGATCCTACATTTTGTCAATTCATAGATATCATGGTGGTAGACATATTGGAAGCTTATGGACAGATATTGAGTAGGGATTGGTCTAAAAAACTTAATGGATATTTCACAACTGATTGGTCCCACATGTGGTTGCCATATCAAAATAGTCAAAACCAGATTAAGGTATTAAGGGAACTGCATCTGAAGAATAATGTAACTCGGTTGAAAGGAAAGAATGATATTGTGAATTTCTCATCCTCGGTTTTAGGAAACTATTTTTTGGAACTTGAGACAGGGATTTATCAAGTAGAAGAAGTCGGTTGTGAATTAGACATGCAATCTGATCTCCTTCAATTTTCAAGGACTGATGATATTAACTGTAATATAGTTAAATTAATCACTAACTTAGGAAACGATACTAATCAGGTCGAATTAGAATATATATTTTGATGGCTCCAAAATGCACAAGGGATCAGGAGCTGGTTTTGTGTTGATTGACCCAGAAAAGAATAAATAGCTTCTCTCTTGTAGACTAGAGTTTGAATGCACAAACAATACAACTGAGTATGAAGCTCTAGTCCATGGCCTGAGAAAAGCCATTGAACTTAATGTTATAAATTTAAAAGTTTTCGATGATTTCTGAGGAAGTAGTTAGAAAAATCAGAGACACAATTCATTGTTTGTAACCACACCTAGAACGATACCAAACTGAAGTATGGAATCTGATATCGCATTTCAATGGTTTAATATCAGCTCAATTCCTAGATTACAAAATGTTGCCGCTGATTTTTTAGTTGTTTCTACAACTAGGTTAGTGCCAACTAATAACAAGTGTTCTATTGAACTTATTTTCAAGCCATTAGTACTAGATAATGTTACAAATTTGAGGGTGTTTGATGATTATGAACAAATCATCAATTTTCTGACAAATCATGAAACTTTCAAAGACTACGTGATCAATGATGAGAGCATCAAGAAAATCTACAAAATAGAGAAATGACCAAAGGAAATTTTATGCCCAAAGGAGTAAGGACACTGGAAGGAATGCTCGATTTACATAACAAATTTAGAAAGCCAACTAACGTCAAAACCAACAGTTCAACCATGCAATATGAACTAATAAATTTTGGGATAGAACCTGAGCCTAAATACGTAAATCTGGGAAAGTGTTGCTCGCCCAGAGAAAAGAGTCAGTTTATCAATTTGTTCCAACAATATAAAGATATATTTGCATGGACCTATGAGGACTTAAAGACATATGACACGTGCATCATTCATCATATTATTCCTATTAAAAAGGGCGTGAAACCATTCCAGCAAATAAAAAGGAAAATGCATCCCAAATTGGAACCTTTAATCCAAAATGAGGTAAAGAAATTTCTTGATGCAAAGATTGTTTTCAGAGTCCAACATTTAGAATAGGTAGCAAATTTAGTTCCAGTGAGAAAGAATTCAGGTGAAATACGGTTATGTTTTGACTTCTGAAATTTGAACAGAGCTTCAGATAAAGATAACTACCCAGTTCCACTAATGGAATGAATTCTCCAGATGGTATGAAGTTCTTAATTGTTCTCCTTATTAGATGGATTTTCAGGCTATAATCAAGTATTGGTGTTCGAACAAGATAGGATGAAAACTACATTTCGCACGAAATGGGGAACATTTTATTATATAAGAATTCCCTTTGGTCTCATAAATGCTGGAGTTACGTTTCAAAGGGCTATGGACATCACATTCCAGGGATTGATCAGCCACTGTGTGGTGGTATATCTAGATGATGTGACATTTTTTTCTAAGAAAAGGGAAGAACATGCTTTTCATTTTAAACAAATTTTTTATCGCTGTAGGAAATATGGCATATATTTGAATCCGAATAAAATCATTTTCGCAATTCTAGAAGGAAAGCTATTGGGTCATATTATTTCAAAAAAAGGAATCTCCATAGACCCATAAAGAATTGAAGTTATATGTTAGATTCCCTTACCCCATAATAAGAAATCTATGCAATCGTTTATGGGAATAATAAATTTTGTTCGAAGGTTTGTACCGGACTTTGCACAAATCGTAAAACCTTTGCAACAAATGGCAAATAAAAGTGTGCAATTCAAATGGACCGATGTTGAGAAAGTCGTGTTTAATGACATCAAAATAGAAATAGCTCATGCACCTTCTCTGAGAAGTCCTGGTTTTGAAAAATACTTTATCTTGTATACTTTTTCTTCGGACAACTCATTGTAGCGGTGCTAATGCAGAAGGGTGAATTGGGAGATGAATACCCAATATCATTTATGAGCACCGGTTTACAAGGGGCTAAATTAAATTGCCCCATTGTAGACAAACAAGCATACAACATTTTCAAAGAAGTCAAACAATTCAGACCTTATATTTTAAAAAATAGGACTAAAGTGATCGTTCCACATCCAGCAGTCAGAACCCTCTTCGTACAAAAATCATTGGGTGAACAAAGAGGAAACTGGGTGACAATATTGTAAGAGTATGATTTAGAATTCAAGCCAGACACTATTATTAAAGGTCGAGGACTATGGAAGTTGATTGCGGAAGGCCATATTAATGAATATTGTGAGTGGTAAAATGAAGCAAAGTTAAACATGATCGATGTATGTCCCATATTTACTGATCCTGAATCTTGTTACAGGGATTTAGTACATTGCCTCCAACAGGTATATGTACCAGAGCATTGGAATTCTAAGCAACGAAGGGCACTTCATCTGAGTTTAGCCACCTACCAAATAATCAATGGAGTTCTCTTCAGAAAAAACTATGATGGAGTGTTTCTAAGATGCCTTGAGAAAGAAGATGCTTCCAAATTAGTTAAAGAATTACATGATGGCCCTGCAGGAGGACATTTCTCTGGAGATACTACAACTCACGAGATCCTCGGAGCTGGTTATTATTAGCCAACATTATTTAAATATTCTCATGGTGCATCCATGGAGCTGGGTTACACTTTTTGGGAATGCGCTTTCGGAAAAAACACAAAAACATACCTCGATCAAGCATTTGTTAAACTCTCGATCAAGGTCTAAATACCTCAATCGAGGGTTTAGTAGAAGCTCAATCAAGGGTTTAAGAAAACCTTCGATGAGCCTCTATCCCAGAGTCATGAAATAAAACATATAGTTACCTACCATAAGCATGAAGTAATAATGATAATAAGATGAAATGAAACATATAAGTCACTTGCCACTAATAGTAATAAATATGGGCCAAAATGAAACCTCTTAAAAGATATCGATAGTTATGTCACATGTGTAAGTCGTTGCTACCCCAAAAATCGCGTTGAGATGACCATAAGTGATATGTTGATTTTTCCATTGAACAAAGGATAGCCATGATGCATGGAATTCAGTTGATTAGCTGAAGTTAGGCGGGTTGTGTCCCCTCCGTGTGGAATCTCGGGACCATAATGATTTGGATTCCCAGGTGTACGATATGGATTCTATTTCTTCTTTCCTGCAGAGGACATATTTTTTCTAAAAATTTATGAGATTGCATGTACTGTATTAGATCCCACAATGTAGCAGGATGGATGGATAGCAGAGCAGGATGATCCCACTTGTGATTTCCAAAATTTGTAAGACCATAAGGAATCGCCTTGGGGATCAACTGAAGTGATATGTTTCTTTTTTCATTGAACCAAGTAGAGCAATGATGCATGCAATTCAGCTGATGAGTTGAACGCAGGCAAGTTTTGTCCACTCGACCTAGATTCTCAGGACTACGATCTACCTACGATATGGATCTTCAGGACATATATTTAAATCCTAGAGCCCGGGGCGGAACAGAACAGGATGATTAAGATAAAAATTAGTGTTTTTAGATTCATATCACATAATTGTAGTTTTTTAAAATTAAAAATTATATACAAAGGAGCAAATTATTTTTAGTATTAAAAACCTTTCACTACATTTCTGTAACTCTAAATCTAATCCTCAATTCTCGCCCCCCCATTGCTGCTCCATTCCAGCCCTCTTTTATTTTATGAAGAAGTAGTTTAATGAACATTAAAAAGCTTTCAACAATCCATTTCTCAAACCCTTGGCCCCATGGCGGTTTGTACTAGGGACTTCTAGTTTCTAGGTAAAATGCCGAAAGGTTTATTAGCAGAATAAGCTGGAAATGTCATGAGTGTTTTTTTGTTTAAATTTCTAAGAGATTTATTATTTGCAGAGCTGGTCAACGTGAAGTTGTTGGAAAATTGTGGTTGACATAGTTATATCTATGGAATGGGTAGAATTGGAATGAAAACATCTAAGTATATCTGCTTCCAATCTCTACATTTTTCCTCTACATATTTAGTCAAAAGTCAATGAATGGCTATCGTAGTTTTAAATTTTGTAGTATTTGATACTTCTAAAATTGTATTTCCAGCAATAAAATAGTTTCCCATCTAATTCTATGCCAACCCCTTTGTTAAAGCAACATCATCTTAAGAAACTTCTGCATAGCTAGGCATTAATTCAACAAGTTTGTTATGCTCGTATATGAATAAATAACTCTTAATATTTGGTTCTACATGAAAATTTAAGCATCATCATCATCATTTTTGTTCTTATGGAAATGCATACTAGATGTCCTTTCAAAAGAGAATATGCATCTTATCAAAACTGCAAGATAGTTTTGAGTTCAAAGAGATGCATCTTCTGTTATCTAATAACTACACTAGATATTCTCTTACCAATCATGTTAATGGAAACCAAGATGTGTTTCCTTGAACCTTCATTCTCTACATTCCATTCTCATTACCATGTCATTCTCCTGTTTTTTTCTTGAACGCAACTAAGGAAAAGGATGCGAAAACATCTCTTCACCTAGTTTTTTTGCTCCTAGATGCAACAGAGCCACCTAACCAAAGGTATTTCCTTCAGTTCCTTGTATGTGCCTTTGAAGGAGGTATTATTTTTGAACTAAATTATGTTCACTTGCACAATATGATTCATTAAAAACATGATAACCCTTATATATATATAAAGTACCTACTGAGGGAAAGGGAAACTAGGATAACCTCCATCACCTCATCGATTTGATTCTCCATGCCTGAACTTGTCATTAGTAGCTCGAAAGCAATGTTTAGATGAGGTCTTCCTTGATAAATAAAAGGATTTGTATGAATCTGTATTCAGGTGCAGGAAAACATTATGTTCAAGCAATTGTATACACATTGGATATTGCTAATAGGAATCAATTGATGTTGAAATTCCTTACCTCCATTCTCTTAGTTGGGTCCTTGAAGCCCATTTCTAAAATTTCATGCATGGGCATAATCTTCTAGATAGGGAGTATGGTAGTTAGTGTCCACAAGATGTTGAGAACCAGGGGGCTAGGCCTTTACTCCTCAATTTTTTGTATTAAATATAAACGTGGTGAGCGTACATATAAAACCTTGGTAATCATGTATAAAGCTATTTTTGTGGAGTAATTCTTGGGTTAGAGATGGATTTGTAGAGATAATTATAGTGTGTGATCTAGCGGAAACCTCCAATAAATCCTGTAATAGAAACACCAAGATCAAACTCTTTGCAATCATGTCCATAGCTTTTTTTCTTATAGTAGGTGTTTTGGGGAAAATTTGTAAGGTTGATTACGACTAATAGAGATTCCACTAAAGTATTTGGAATAGCATTAATGCCATCAATGCCTAAGTTCATTCCTAGGCATTTTCGTTTAGGATTTTAACAAAAACATGACCTCGATCGAGGGCTTATTAGACCCTCGATCGAGGGTCTAATAAACCCTCGATCAAGCTTCTATTAAAACCTCGATCGATGGATTTGAATACCTCTATCGAGCTACATACCTCGATCAAGGGCCTAAAAAATAGAGAATTATCCCTCTTACAGGAAAATCAATGTTTCTCTGTGTCTTCGAAGGGTGTAAACCATGCCATTCATGGCACATAACTAAGTGAAGTTTCTAACGATAGGTTCATCACCGAATCATCTATCCATTGAGGTATCATGCATGCGTTTTGGCATTCATATGGGTTTTTTTTTAATTCATTCTAAAACTTACACTTAGAAAACCTGACAACAACTTCGAAGCAACTCAAAGAAAAATCTGTAGGGTAAAAAATACACATCCAAAAATTTCTTAAAAATGCACAACCCACACATAGGCGCATCCTCTTCAAAAGGGTATCTTTGGTTTTTCAATTTCTGAAAATAGTGAAAAAAAAGATGGGATGGACACACATGTGTATAAAATGATGCTAAAATCAGATGTGGTCACTTTCAAAAAATAATAAATAATTGTATATTGAGAAATAATTTTTTTTTAAAATGCATACCATAGTGCATTGTGTGTAGATCATGCTCGTATATATATGTGTGTGTGTGTGTGTGTGTGTGTGTGTGTGTGTGTGTGTGTGTGTTTTAAATTATTAATGTAAGATTGAATTATTAGGGTGGGACACGGGCCACCTACTAACTTCTTCAAATTTTTAAGGTCACACAGTTCATTAAATGCGAAATTTCACAGATTAAATGACATCAGAATATTTTTAAAAAAATATTATTGGGAATCTAGCATAATATTCTACAATTTGTTTTTTTACTACAAGTCAAAAATCACATGGCATATATGTGTTTTGAGGGCTTCTATCTAGCACATGAGTAAAAATTCAAGTTTTCATCGCCAAATTCGGCCAAACAGTGTTACCCACCTTCATGGAATCACCCTCATGCTTATGTGAGAAAATGTGATGTATGTCAAAGAAGCGGTGGAATATTTTCCAAAGCAACTGGACCATTACAGTCTACCATTATTTCAGAACCTTTTGAACAATAGGGTATAGATATCATTGGGGAGATCAATCCAAATTATTCACTACAGCATAAATATATCCTCACAGCTATGGATTATTTCAGGATATGGGTTGAAACGGATCTGCTACGCAAAGTGAATGAAGACGTGGTCATCAACTTCCTACAAGAAAACATTATGACTAGATTTGGGGTTCCAGTTTCACTTGTTTTTTATAATGTTTCTTATTTCTCATCCATCAAGATAAATGAATTCACTTGTGAAAAGAGAATCAAATTACATTATTCCTCCAACTACTATCCTTTGGGAAATGGGTTAGCGGAATCAACAAACAAAAATATCATCAGAATCCTAAAGAAAATTGTTATTGAAAATCAAAGAAATTGGCACACAACACTTCCCAATGCACTATGGGTAGATAGGGTCACCCCAAAGAACTCTTTAGGAGTATACCCTTATACTTTGGTTTATGGGAAAGAAGCTATTCTACCCCCAAACATTCTGCTTCCATCCTCTCGGTTAGCTCAAGCCTCGCGGGGATTTGGGCCCCTCCTTAGAATTTTGGTTTTAATCCTTCCTTAGACTGATTCTAGTCCTTGAAATTTTCATTCCATAACTTAGTTTTTCTTTGAGAAAGCCAGAATTTTTTTTCACTAAGTTAGAAAACTTAGCTTTTTCTTCCAACATGTCAGAAGAACTCAGCGAGTTGCGCCGACACATCGGAAGAAATCAGCTTTTTCGTCCAACATCCTTTAGCCGGTTTTGTTTTGTTTGATGAGTCTTTATCGAAAACATTTGATGAGTTTTTGCCGACATTTTTGGTGAAACTCAGCCTTTCGAGTCAACACTATCGGTGAAACTTACCATTTCTTGTCGATGCTCTTTATCGAAGGAGTTTCTTGGGTCCATCAAAAGATCTTGCTGTGTTATGCCAATGGTGTTGGCAAAACCTAGTGTTTGCATCTGACACGTCTGGCAACACTTAGAATTTGTGACCGACATTTTGTCATCGAAACACTTTTGCGGGTTATGTCAACCAAGCCTTTATCGAAAGCGTTTGTTGAGTTTCCACCGATAGTTTTGGAGAAACTCAGCCTGTTCAGCCGACAGTATTGCAGAAAACTCATATTTTGATGCCGACACATCGAAAAACTTGGGGGAGTGCTTTCGGTGGAGTCTAAATTTGAGCGCCAAACAATGTTTCGAGCCTGTGGCATGCAACTCACTCAACCACCGCATGAATTGTGTTTTGGCATTATTTTTTATATAAAATTGGTGGGGTTTTTATGATTTGTTACCACAATCTTGTTTTGGATGCATCGAATCACCATTAGACACCTGGAGCTTTCAGATTGTCTTGCCAAGCGTCGTACTTGCACCAACACTTGCGAGGTAGGCCCTTAAACTAATCTTTGTCCCATGTTATTTTTAAAAAAACTTGAGAGGACTGCATTGTTAAAGCTTTAGGGTTTTGAGAGTCACCCAGATTGGTTTTTTCATTCACTTGTGTGGCTTCTTTCCTAATAAAATGCATCATTGTCCCATAGGGTTTTCGACCGTGGGTCGACGACTAAAGTCACCTTGAGTTTGTTTAAAGGGATTCCTTAGCTAAGGAGGTTGTTTTGTATGCCCAAAATGCTTCTATCCAGGTAGTCCAACTATTACAAATTCTATTTCATCTCTCACCGAGCAGTTGAGACTAGTTTTCTAGGTTGTCCGTCTAGTCATTCCGCACCTTAGAAAACATGTGGTAGTGTTACCCCAGGATAGATGTTTCAGCATCCACGTATTGTTTAGATTGAAACCCTCAGAAGATGTTGACTTCAAGTACCACTGTGTTTTAAAGCTTAGGCTTAGGGTTTCATTGCAATTGGTGTTTCCCTCCTTATGGTCGGCACTTTCATGCATGAGCTTTTTGCGAGTTGTAACCGTGAACCAGGGCTTCAAGGTTCCCTAAAATACCTTTAGTTTTGGGTCACGAAGCCTTTGACACATTTTTCTTTCACCTCTGGGGAAGAACTATCTTGATTCTTTATAATAAGAGATGAAATAATATTGGTAAACTTTGACACAATGCAATTAATATTAATGCTTTAAGAATAAGTGGAAACTGATCAGCCTCCAGTATCTTGAATTAGAAGCACAAAATGAATGTATTATAACAGAGATCTCACTCCCAAAATAATACTTATACCTATGTTGTTTAGTTTCATTTAATCTTCTATCAAACATATACCTTTTCTACGAGTGTAAAATGAATGGACAAACTTTGGGAGTAATTTCTCTACCTTACAAATTTACTTTTGAGTGGCCAATGTGTTGGAGAAATTTACCAATTTACACACTCATTTTGGTCAATTTGGCCTAGTTAAACCACTATCCTAAGTATTATTGACCTAATTGACATCAATGGAGCATTAAATGTCATCAGCTAGATCACACCCACGCCTACCTTCAGTCAAGGAGGCTAACTTAGCCTTCTACTACATTTAGGGAGGCTAATTGGAGCACTCTGGGGGTGATATGAGTGTCATTAATGCACTTTATTGCTAATTGATGGTTACAATCAGTTAAATAGGGAAGTGAAGGCACCTCCCTTCATTAAATTGATTATTTAATGATTATTTAATGAACTGGAGTCAACAGGGGCGCCTCCAACCACTTATGATGTTCAGTTACACTTCAGCTAACCTCATCGGGGTTCATTGGAATCATTGAAGTGCTACCACTTGATGGTTGGCTTGCTGTGACATGTGTCTGGTCTCTTTCAGTTAAGACTCAGTCATTTATTGCACTTTGACTTCAATTAGGGCTCAGTTGAGTCAATTAGGGTTTTGATCAGTGGTTAACTTGAGTGTTGACTATGGCTTACATTCAATTAAGACAAACTCACTCATTCAATTAGAATGACCTCCTTAGGAATTTGAATTGCTTTGTCATTCATGCTTGCAGCATGACATTGAAACGTAATTACTCAATCTTTGTGTGAATATCAGCTACTCATTCTATAGCCCTTTTTCACCATTTTCATGAATTATTGTCATTAATATATTGATGAGATTGTGTTTAGTCCCTAGATCACTGTGCAATTTTAATATGGTATCAGAGCTCATGGTGGGACGAAGCTCAATCTCTCAAAAACAAGCTTTTTGACAGATTTATGCATGAAAATTGAGCAATAACTCAAAAATCCAACACTGCACTAGAAGCCAAGGCTTACCACTTAATACCCCAAGTAAAGAACTTGTTGATCAAGCTTGCTTGATTGACTATGCTGGGTGTGATGAAAGCCTAAAATGTGTAGGCTTTTCGACCTTACATTGCCCTTTCTGTTGTGATTTTCAGGTTTTCTACAGGTGAAGCATTCGCTCCAGCAGATCTAGATGGCCTCCTCAGTAGATATTTTGACTCCATACAATTTCCACTCATGGAAAAGTGACATGGAGATTTAGCTGTGCTAGAGGACTCTATAGAGTCACCATGGATACTGAACCTGAGCCTGGTTCTACTATAGACAAATCAAGATTCTTGAACAAGAAGGATGAAGCCTTTGGTTTCTTGTGCCTCTCTATTTCCTGGGATCTTCTTTTCCATCTTTTGGGATTGAAGACTCCAAAGGAAACATGGGACAAATTGGAAACCCTATATGGAAAGCAAGATGACTTGAGATTTTACCAGCTTGAAAATGAATTAATGTCTCTCCAGCCTTCCAATTTCAAGACATTGAATGACTTTTTCATAAAATTCAAGCACACTGTCTTACTCTTCAAGCAATGCAAAGTGGAGAAGGCGGATGATCACCTCATCCTTGCCATACTCTCCAAACTTGGAGCTGATTATTCAGTTTTTGTTTCTACATTCCATGCGGGTAAGCTCACAATCTCTGGATGGAAGATGCCTACACTCAATGACTTCATTGAGTCCCTAACAAGTGAACATGATAAGCTTGTCCAGATGAGGATCATCAGATCCTCCCGTGATCAAGCCCTCCATGTCTCGGGGCCCAAAGATCTGAAGGGTAAAGGAAATCAGCAGAAGAACCCAAAAACTAAATTCAAATCTCCTAAGCCTAGAGTTGAAAACCAGCAGCATGATGAGTCTTCTGGCTCAAGGAATAACAAAGGAAAAGGGCACCATGGAAAGGCAAAAGTCAAGTGCTCATACTACGGGAAGGGCTTCCACCCTGAACATGCCTACATGAAGAAGAAGCTTGATTAAGCTACCTCTCTCCTTGAGAGAAATCACATCAATCTTTCGGAAAGCTTTCGAAGGAGAGATCAGCAAGATTCGGAACCATAGCATGAAAAAGGTCATACCCTCATGGCAAGCACTTCGAAGTCCAAAGCACTCTTGATTGATTTTGGAGCTTCAAACCACATGATGGCTGAAAGAGACTCCTTTTCATCCTTGGAGACTGGAAAATCCATCCCCATCCACATGGGAGATAACTCCACCATCATTTCTGAAGGATAAGGTACGGTTGATCTTGAGAATGGCTATTTTTCAAATGTTTGGTATGTACCGTCTCTGGCATCAAATCTCCTTAGTGTCTATCAGATGACACATACTGGAGTGCCTAAGAGAGTTTCTTTCAGCTCAAATTATGTTGAGATAACGGAGCTTGCATCCAGGAAATTCATTGCTAAAGGTATTGCAAACCATCATGCAAGAGCCTATGAGTTCTCTCACTTTGTGCCGGATGCAAAGCCCACTGCTCTGCTAACTCATGGAAATGAGGTTAGTAGGCTGTGGCATGAAAGGTTTGGCCATCTAAATTTCAAATATTTGCATAAATTACAGAAAAACTCCATGTTTGAAGGCCTCCCGGTCATCAAGGCAACCACCGGAAATTGCAAAGGTTGTGTGCTTGGAAAACACCCTAACCACAAGTTCAATCGGGGGAAGGCAAACCGAGCTACATGCATATTGGGGCTGATACATTCTGATATCAGTGGTCCAATGTCTATCACATCCATGAATGGATCAAGGTATATTCTAACTTTTATTGATGATTTTTCAAGGTACACATGGGTCTTCTTTCTCAAAAAGAAGTCTGAAGTATGTGAAAAAATTTCTGAATTGAAGGCCTTGATCAAGAATGCCTCTGGGCTTAAGATCAAGATCTTGAGATATGATAATGGCAGGAAGTATGTAAGTAATTATTTTCTGCACATATTCTCCCAAAGTGGTATTCAGGTCCAACATTCAATCCCCTACACTCCCCAGCAGAAAGGAAGAATCGGTCTCTCAAGGAGATGACAACCTATATGTTGGAATCAAAGAAGTTGGCTGCAAATTTGTGGGCTGAAGCCATGCATGCTACAGAATACATTTAGAACAGGGTTCCACACTCATCCATGAAAGGGAAAACCCCTTTTGAAGAATTCTTCGAACACAAGCCGGATGTGTCGAACCTGCAGGTGTTTGGGTCCACTGCATGGGCCCAGATTCCACTTGATAAAAGAAGGGCTTTGCAACCGCAAAGGATAGAATGTATGTTTATTGGGTATCCTAATGAATCTAAAGGATTCAAGCTGCTAGATATCAAAACAAAATAGATCATCATCAAGAGAAGTGTCAATTTTGATGAGCCTCTTCAGGAGGTGGAACTAGTGAATGAGAAAACTATTGATTTTCCTTCCTATTCTACTGAATATTTGGATGATGAAATTGGGGGTGATGACCCTGATTTGGATCCTCTGATTTCTGATATCAGTGATTGCAACAATCATCAGATTCTGAATCAGAACCTGAAGTACAAAATCATCTTTCCACATGGGCCCGATAGACACTCTCCTCCGCAAGAGATAACATTGGAAATTCGGATGATCCAAGGAGAACCCGGTCTGATTTCCAAAGAGCAGGTATTGCACTCTCTTGTCCTGATAATTTGCTGTCTGAAACTTGCTATTTGATGATTATTTCAGACACAAAATCCTACTATGATGCTCGGAAGGATTCGAGATGGCAAGTTGCCATGGATGAAGAGATGATTTCTCTTCAGAAAAACACTACTTAGGAGCTAGTTTCTCTTCCTCCGGGAAGGAAATTGGTTCAATGCAAGTGGGTGTTTCAGACCAAGGTTGCTGCTGATGGAAGCACCTGCAAATATAAGGCAAGGCTGGTGGCAAAAGGTTTCTCTCAGGTCCAAGGAGTGGACTACGATGAGACCTTTGCACCGGTTGCAAAAATGGACTCCATCCGCCTAGTTTTGGCAATTTCAGCATCTAAGCATTGGGAAGTGCATCATATGGATGTTAAGTCAGCATTTTTGCATGGAGATATTCATGAGGAGATATACATGAAGCATCCTGAGGGATACATCACTGATCCATCTTTTTTTTGCAAGTTAAAGAAGTCACTATACGGGTTAAAACAGGCCCCAAGAGAGTGGTATTCCAAGATGGATGCCTTCCTTCTCTCGCAAAACTTCCAAAGGTGTAGATCATATCCAAATGTGTATTTACAGCAGTATGATAGTAATTTTATCATTATTTTTTTATATGTTGATGACTTACTGATCACAGGTGGCACAGTTTCTTCCATTTTAGCCATCAAAACTGCTCTCCACAATGCCTTTGAAATGAGTGATTTGGGGCTCCTAAAACAATTTTTGGGGCTCGAAATTGAGCGAAATTCTGATGGGATTATGGTCACTCAGTCCAAATACATTTCATACCTTTTATTAAAGTTTAAAATGGTTGAATGTAGGCCTACACCATTCTCTTTCCTTTCAGGGATCAGCCTTGAAGAAGGAAAAAGCACACCTCCCATGGACTACACTATCTATCGACAGCTAATTGGTAGCTTGTTGTACTTGACACATTCTCAGCCTGATATCTATTATGCCATGAATGTTTTATCAAGATACATGTAGTATCCTCATTATCTTCATTGGAAGGTATCCAAGAGGATCCTCCAGTATATTCAGGGAACTAGGACCTACGGCATTCACTATGCTGCAGACTCCGAGCTAGAGCTGGTTAGATACACAGATTCCGATTGGGTGGGTGATTCTATTGATTGAAATTCTACTTCTGGATATGTATTCATGTTTGGTGGTGGACCCATTTTCTATTCTAGAAAAAAACAGGCTACCATAGCACTATCTTCAGCAGAGGTCGAGTATCGAGGAGCGATGAATGCTTGCATCCAAGCAGTTTGGTTCCAAGGCATTCTTTAAGAGTTTTATCTTTGTAGTACTTTGTCCACTTTCATATTTTGTGAAAATCAAAGTGCTATTAAGATATCCACAGATCCAGTTACCAGGTAGAGGACCAAGCATGTAGAGATCCACATGCACTATATCAGGGAGCTAGTGCATGACAGGACCATCATTATGCAATACTGCCCGACTGATGAGCAGATTGCAGACATCTTCACTAAGAGATTTTCAGAAAAGAAGTTCACTTACCTCCATTCACTATTGGGGGTGAGTTCATCAGGGTGATTCAGAGTACTTTCAATGTTCAGCTTGAGGGGGGGGGTTTCCCACTGGGTTTTCCCTCTTTTCCTCACTTAGTTTGTTTTTGAGCATTGTTTTAGTTTCAGCATTGTACAGGGTGACCTATGGCCTTAGTTGTCGAGGCCCTAGCATTTTTATGCATTTATGTTTTCTAACTCCTCTTGAGTATTGCTTAAGGGGGGGTGTTGGAGACATTGCCACCTTACACACTCATTTTGGTCAATTTGGCCTAGTTAAACCACTATCCTAAGTATTATTGACCTAATTGAAATCAATGGAGCATTAACTGTCATCACCTAGATCACACCCACACCTACCTTTAGTCAAGGAGGCTAACTTAGCCTTCTCCTACATTCGGGGAAGCTAACTGGAGCACTCCGGGGGTGATCTGAGTGTCATTAATGCACTTTATTGCTAACTGATGGTTACAATCAGTTAAACAGGGTAGTGAAGGTGCCTCCTTTCATTAAATTGATTATTTAATGATTATTTAATGAACTGGAGTCAACAGGGGCACCTCGAACCACTTTTGATGTTCAGTTACACTTCAGTTAACCTCATCGGGGTTCATTGGAGTCATTGAAGCGCTACCACTTGATGGTTGGCTTGCTATGACATGTGTCTAATCTCTTTCAGCTAAGACTCAGTGATTTATTGCACTCCGACTTTAGTTAGGGCTCAATTGAGTCAATTAGGGTTTTGATCAGTGGTTAACTTGAGTGTTGATTGTGGCTTACATTTAGTTAAGCTAGACTCACTCATTCAATTCGAATGACCTCCTTAGGAATTCAAATTACTTTGTCATTCATGCTTGCAACATGACGTTGAAACATAATTACTCATTCTTTGTGTGAATATACAGTGCAGCTACTAATTCTGTAGCCCTTTTTCACCATTTTCATGAATTATTGTCATTAATCTATTGATGAGACCATGTTTAGTCCCTAGATCATTGTGCAAGTTTAATACAATGATGAACTGTTAAATATATCTTTGTTCTCCTCTATCATAATAAACAATGACTGCAATATTACTCTTTGGAAGAAACGGTGATTTTTTAACATTGAATCATATATTCGATATCTTATCTTCTCATTTCAGGTATTTCATGTTGATATAAAGGCATGTTTTTTCAATCATATTATCCCGAAGACATCTCTTGTTGTGATCATGCTATAGTTTTAGTCCTCACCTCACACCATGCTGAATAAGAGCAGAAAGAAAAAGGCTAAGGCCAGCGAGGGTGATTCAGATGTGGAAATTATATCCAGGATGGAAATCATTTATGAAGATACCAAGGCTGTCACATGGGCCAATCAGGAATTCAAGTGGGGAGAAATTTATCAAATGATCAGGGACTAAAATTTCCCTGATGCAGGCCTGGAAGACATGCCTTTATATGAAACTATAAGAAAATCAGGCATCACGAAGGCATCCATGAACCTAGAACTCTTCTTGTGTGCTGAACTAATCATATGGATCCTACCCCAAACAGACCCAACCACCATGATTATTTCTAACTTATAAGGGCAAGCCTTTGCTTCCTTCACTCCGGCGTATATAACCAAGGCTTGCAAACTACCCACCCCACAGGTTATGATGGCGGGTGATTGGGTGAAAAGTGTGAATTTATACATTTTTGAATGTGCTAAATGGATGATGGTATCACGAAAGCAACTACGCCAGAAAGGAACTGGCGAGTATGAGACTGGAAGTTTACGCCCTCCTTACATGCTCATATCCCTAATGCTAAATAGGATCTTTGGCAGGGAAAATGGGAAAATGTGCAAGTTAATTTGGATCCCATTAATATACCATGTGGCCTTGGAAAGCACCATTTTTAATTGGGTGGATATTGTATCAAGCAGCTTGTCATCATGTATAGATGTTGCATAGGGAGGCCTGACTCGGAGAAAGTCGAATTTCTACATGGGCTCTTACTTGATCGATCGCATTTTATGCCTACACCTATTCCCAAAGCTCAGTTGTGCTTGGGATTACACCAAGATCCCCATCTCTGATTCCTATCAAATTCTTTGGGTGCACAAGTACTTAAGATTCTACAAGCTCATATGTGAATAATTTCAGATGCCTTTGCATGAGCTAATTTTTCTCAAAGAGTGCAACTGTATGTCTAAAGGTGCCATGGAAATCATATGTGAATATGGGGATTATTATTTCTCTAAGGAAGGTACTTATATAAGAATTTATGGAAGTTCTAGAGCCCTGTCACTGATGCCTAGGTATGTCACGGACTATTAGTCCACAAGGAAGCAATTTGACAACTGTTTATAGATGGAATAGGAAATTTCCTATTCGACATGAAGAAGGCAGTTTTCCCACCAATGCCTTTCTACATAGGCAGTTATAAATTCATGAGGGTAAGAAATGCATCGGAATTTGTGAAAGATCTTGAAAATTTCCACTTTGGGGAAAAGAGTTTCCACAGAAATGACTCTTTTGAAAAAGTTGCAAACCATTGTGTGTCTCTAGGATTTCATTTTGAATACTCTCATCATTTTGATAAAGATGAGGAGACATACAGGAATTCCTACAACATGACTGCTTTGATTAGGTGGTTCAAAAAGAATATCAGCACCAGTGAAGGAAAATGTATTAGTAGCACAACAGAACAATAGAAGCAATAGGAAGAAGCTGCCAAGAAACGAGAAGAAGATGCTCGAAGGCTACTGGAAGAAGCTGAGAAGCAACTACCCGAAGAGGCCCAAAGGAAAAAAAACAGGAAGAAATACTACAAAAGGAATTGGAATATAGAGCGAGAGAAGAAGCTGAGGAATTGAGAAAGAAAGAACAAGAGGATAAGGATAGAGAGAATTTGGACCAGGACACTACTCAAGACAATTCGATGGATCCTCCTTCTTCCTCAAGTGGCACGATCACAGGAAGCCGTGCTCCTCTTATTGAATTTGGATTAGTTCCTTACACTTCCTCCAAGCAGCATACAGTGGCATGCTTGGACACTATATTCTTTGACAAGTCTAGGAAAACTATTGTTAGGAGGTCGAAAAAAAGGTTAAAGATCTGCTCACAACCTGACATGATCACCATGACCTAGAAAACCATTGTTGAAAAAACCAATCAAGACCCCAAATTCCTAGCATCGGTCAGGGTAGCAGTCGCTCAAGCGAACGCTGATACTGTTGACAAATTGATGGAATATGCAGAGTGTCATAAAGAAAAGATGTTGAAAATGAAATATACTTTAGTCAAGGAGAGAGGAGAAGGCATAGCGATGAAAAGGAAACATGAGGCAACTCTTTCGAAATTTGAAAGGCTCCAAAAGGAATATTAAGATTTAGAATTGGAAAAGGATGCACTGGAGGTTTCGGTTACAATCATGGAAGGAGAGAAAATATAATTTGAACAAAATATTTTGGAATTAGAAGCACAGAAATATGCAGCAAACAAACAAATGGGGGAGCTGAAAACCTGGGCAGAAGAGTTGGAGGTACAAAACAGATCACTAGAGATTAAAATTAATAGATCCAATGAAAGGTAGTGTGATATCACTCCTTTTCGTGATCAAGCCTACCTAATCCTGAGGGAAAATCATCAAGTCCAATTAAAACTTGCAGAGGAGATATATAAGGTCAAGCAGGCAGAGACAAGGTTGATTGAAATAGCAGAGAAATCACTTAGTTTCAGGGAAGGACTATTAGAAGTTGACAAGAAATTTCAAAGCCAACTGACTTGGGTGGAATCCAATTCAACTTTTCCCGAGCACTTGCCTCAAAAAAAATCCAGAGGCTTAAAGATAGACTTGGTGCTCTTGGAATTTCAGAGAAAATCTTCTTTAAGATTGAGCAATGGAATTGTGAAGGATCTGGAAAAATGTATAGAGTTCTACAAAAGAATGCTCTTGGTTCATAATAAATGCCAAATTCCTTCAGCAGCAAAGATCAAAGACTTCCCAGATAAATATCAACATCTGCAGTTCCTACAAGACATGTTGCTTGAAGACAAGCAATGCATTCTGAAGATGGAGATCATAAAGGGAGAAGATGTTAAATTTTGGATTTCACAAGCCTCCATCGGTAATCATCTCTTGGAAGATCTATACAAGTTGACTCCACTAAAAGTGACAGAAGTGGAGTCATAGTTGGTTGTACATGAAGTAGTTGTGAGATTGTTGGAGCCAATAGATTATCGAACCATTTCAAAAGAAGCTAATGCGTGGGATGATTACATTTCTAGACCAGCTGGGCCTACTTGATATTTTTGTCTTTTCTGTATCTTTATGTAACCTATTATTATTTTCTTTTCCAAGTGCAAGACACTAAAGGACAAAATTTTGGAATTCATAAGGTCAGGGAAGTTCTAAAGTCAAGGAAGTCAAGAAGTAATTTGAAATTGTATTATAAATAGGTGTAAAGGGTAGAATAGAGGAGACTTTTCGCTAGCATAAGGAGGCTAGTTTATTTGTAAGGAGAACTATTTTTTCTTCTAATAAAAAAGGATAAATTTTTCTGGGAAAGGACTGCATGGGTTTCTTTTTACATGAATGACGTGGAATCTGAATTGTGGAATCACTTCCATTTAGTTTTTTTTTGAACTATGAGGTCGTTCTAACTCTCTATGAATTATTTCTTTGATGATGAATGGTTTTATTTTATATCTAAGTCTTGTGTATGAATTGAGCAATAAATGTTTATCGTTTCAAATCTATCTTTGATTGTTTTTTCTGTTGTAAATATGCATCTTGAATTGAAATAGTTATCTGTTAGATTTTTGGCTAATAATTATAGCACGTTGCTCTATGTATTTTAAATTTGCTCCCCTTGGGGATAGGATAGATTAGCTTAGAATATACTATAACGTAGTTGTTTTGCGTTTATAGAAGTGATTGAGGAGCAAGAGAAGTAAGACTGGAGGTAAGAACTTATGCATATCTAGTGAGGTTCTTGTTCACTAGTCACTTGCATTTAGCTTAGGCATTCTCCTTTTCATCCATATAAAATAAAATCACATAAACGGTGTACTAGGCCGCAACCGGTAAAAGACTTAAACAAGATTTAAATCTATGGTAGTCGGCCCGCTAATCGAACGAGTTCTGCACACCAAATGATGAACAATTGAGTTAGGATCGGTTATTGGGGAGAATCCCTACTGTCGATACCTAGGAATTTTCCAGGCTTCAACACATTCATTAGTGAAAATGATTTTCTTCATGAGTAACCATATATAAGGACATGAAATCTTATGTTATAATTGCATAATTTATTCATAATATCATATTGTGTTCTTGTAACATACCCACACGTTACACAACAACACAAATGACAATCTATATCTAAAAGCACACATTGATCTCTATAAAGGTTCTATCTTTATATTGAAATTAATTAAGACAATAAACAGTGATCCCAATTGACTCACTTCTGTGGAAGCATAGATAATTATTGGTTAGATTTCTTAATCATTGATGAAAATCTAGTATATTAATTGAATATTTAACATTATTAGTAGTCCCTATAGATTGTTTTCGCCTTCCTGAATTGACCATACCCTCCTGAAATTCCTGACATCGAAAGTTGTAGACCTAAAGAAACACATACAAATCCCATTACCAACCCTAATGTTCCAAAATCAGTACTTCCGATGTCGGACATCAGAATTCGTCACTAAACTAAATTTATTTTTCAACGGTCATGCCAATCTTAACATTGGTACTTTGGTGTTGACATATCAACATCGGCAATGGTACGATGGTCCATCCTTCAATAACATGTTGATCCCAATGTCGACACATTGAATCTCAAAAGTATACACTAATCAAAGAACAAATTACCGCGGCCCTTCCGACATCGACATCAACATCAGAATTTTAGTATTTCACAAAAACTTGACTCTAATACCCTTCGAATCAGGACTCGAAAATTGAAAACTTGGACACAACCACAACTTCACACGGTGATCCCTATTATGTCATCGACATCGGCACCAGGACCATAGATTTCCCCTCTAGTGTAGAATTCATCGCATCGGATCTTAATGGAAATTCCAAAATGCACTGTAGATATTTTGTTCAAATCTAGTAGGTTTGGAAAAATGGGTTAACCTAAGGTTCAATATCATGTCCATTTCTCCAAACATATTAACATGAAATCACATTAAGTAATTAGATATGCAACATTAAGCCGTATCCAATTAACCATAAGTCAATAATAGATTTGAAGGATGACATACGCAACTATATAATTTACATAAGTATTTAGTCTATAGGTAGCCACCTACATCCATATAAATAAATAGAAAAATCATATTCATAAGCATATAGTCTTCTATAAAACTTAGAAAATTATCATACAATGGAATGCACATCTGGTTAAGAGGGAAACTATTCGAACATGACAACTTTCCACCTAGTCATAGACATAGTCAAGTCAGCCATACTTTAACAGGTCACCCCCGAGATAAGGCCATGGATCCGCAAGCAGAGGTACTCTCAACCATTAAACAAGTGTATTATTTTCAACATTGTTAGCACATAATATATATTTTCACTCTCCTCACAGTTGTGACAAAAATACCTGCCACAATAAAACAACTATATCTTATATATTCAAAATTCTTTCTCAATGAAACAAAAAAAGTGAAACTTACAGGGAACATCACTCCAAACACATTGATATAGGTGNTGACAAAAATCCCTGCCACAATAAAACAACTATATCTTATATATTCAAAATTCTTTCTCAATGAAACAAAAAAAGTGAAACTTACAGGGAACATCACTCCAAACACATTGATATAGGTGGCATGACCTAGAGATTCCCATGAATAGGAAAAATAGAACATATGGCTGCACCCTTCATTGAAAACCCAGGATACAACCTAAGAAATCACAATTCCATCACAGGAAACTCAGGCCAAACAGCCTGAGAAAGAACAACACCTTCCCTCACCACTGACTTTCTTTTCATATTCACTACCTAGTGCAATGGGATTCCCTTCACTATATTCCATCATGATATCACCATTCCCTTCAGGATTCACATGCAAGACCAAGACAAATATAAGTAATGGTCCTTGAGGTACTTCGGTGTCCAATCTATCTAGACTACAATATGACATAGATCACTCTTCATGCCTCATTACAAGGCCTTAAATACTTCTTTAAGAAATTTGAATCCATACATAGGTATTTGAAGTATCTAAGAAATAAAGCATCATGATCCAAGCAAAACTGGGGAGATCTTACTCAAATTCCTCTATAGCAATTCGACTCCATGGGTTAAAGATTGACCCAGGATAATTGGAGAGTAACCACTCTAGTTACTAGAAGCTACTAGGTGACCCTTGAAATTTCCCCAAGGGTAATTCCAAAAGAAAACACCACATCCCATCGAACCAATTTGAATTTGTGAGAGGAGGTTACAAACAAGAAAGGAGTTACACTATTCACATGCTTTGGCTAAAAATAGCCAGCAGGGGTTACAAGGCTGAGTGTAACCTCCTAAAGGGAGTTATGTAACCACCAAAGGGGTACATTCAACAAGTATCATCAACCCAATCACCATGGAAGTCCCACTAAAACATGAATTGGTTCAAACGTACCAATATAGGATTAGATAGGAAACAAAGGATGTTATTAGGGAGACTCACAACTCCTAGTCCCCAAACCCCTTCAAATGTGGAATCCATGGACCCCTAGCCAAATTAGTTGTCCATGTTGAGCTAGTTACTTGATTGAAAGAAAATATAATAATAATGTCCATATTCCAGGAACCTAGTGCCACATAACAACACAACATAACATAACAACATATTCCCAATGACTTAACAGATTATGGGTATTACAGTTCTTATTTACCCCTTCAAATTGCACAGTGAAGTAGAACATTATCTTCAAATTTCAAAATATTAAAGGATTTCCATAGTGTCAAATAATTACAATCCCTAAAATTATTTCATGAACTATAAAACATGGTCACACTCCTTTAGGCTAATCAAAAATTATTGCTATAGGCTTTATACATTTTTATATAAATTATTAAAAGTGAAAACATGAATTAAAAACCCTCGCAAGATAAATTTTTCCTTTATAATTTGACTTGATGTCTGGAAATGAGGTCCGCTAACCCAATTGAACTTGAGAATTTTTTTAGTTTTATTGAATTTTGAACCTCAAGGTTGAAGTTCGATGAACCTTGTGGTTTTGTTGTGTGGTTTAGTGTAATTTTGTTATAATTTAAACTTAGCATGAAATGATTGAAAGATTGACTCATCTTGACTAACCTATCATCGTAAGAAAAGAAAAATGAGTTCTCTACTTGGAAATGCTCATGCATTGTTGAACTTTGATTTTGATACATCTTTCATTAATGAAATGTTAGACTAGTAGACCACTACTTTTGTTGTCGGTATGAATGTATGTTACAAACACTGCTACTATGAGAATATTGGAAGGAATCAAACTTAAATGACTTGAAAAAATTATTTGGAAATGGAAGTCTCAATAATATATCCCTAAATGTGAAGTAGTGGAATGTGGGCCTTGCCAATTTCCCTCATACTCACCATTTGGTATTTTGGGATGAACAATTTAGAACATCATTACACCAATTCCAAAAAATCAAATGCTTGAGAGAGACATCTTAACTTTTACAACATAGACATCCAAAATTTGTTGTTGTTTCATTGACCTTCCTCAACATCCCACTTATATGCCACAAAACACTCTCCCAACTCCAAAATTTTCCAATATCTACACAACAAGGTGCTCAATATTTTGCCTCTTGCTGCATTCATTTCATTTTCCTCAAGAATGACATAAAACAATGTATTAACACGTGATGGATATATTCTCAGTGAATTTTAATAACATGGAGTACCACCATTATGATCACAAGGCAAATATTCCCAAAATGGCATGGCATCAAACTAAATATAGAAGTAAAGATTATTTATGTCACTTATTATAACACAAGTGAAACCTTTAATTTGTAGTAATTGAGAAGTGACATCCAATTTGAAAGTAAGGTAAATGGTATGTGTAGGAGCGGGGAGAAGGAGGTATGGTTGGCATCCCCATAGCCACAACATTAAATGATGTGATGGAGGCTGCTACGTGAAGTATCCTCACATAGTTCATCCCAAAATAAGATAATAAATAAAATCAATATTACTATGTTGAAGACAAGTCGGACCAGTCAAGAGAAGACAAGTTAGGCCCATTAGAAGAAAAGGTCAACCATAGAACAGTATAAATAGAAGTTATGTCTCCCTCATTTGGACATGAAGCAAGTTTGCTCCACATCAAAAAGGAAGTGTGCAAGAGAGAGAAGAAGACTAATTTTAGGGTTTCTATCTTTGGAGAGTTTCTTCTTTGGCTTATTTTTATCTTAGTTATGTATCTAAATGTATATTGTATCTTGAACTGGTGTCTTTATATGAAGGTTGCTTGGTTTTCTCCCTTGTGGTTTTCTAGGATAAATATATATGTCTTTTGTTTATGTGAGTTGGTTATTCTTTCAGTGATCCTTATTTATATTCCGCTTCAAATAATATTGAAATTATATTGCTATCTTAAAATCTAACATGATATAAGAGAAGTGTTGAAAGAGCCATTGTCGAAAACTAGAGATTCCTATTTTAGATGTTTCTAACCATAGTTTTGTCTTGAAAAGAGAATTGTGGAACTCTCCCTAGGAGGGGACATCTTTATGTGGAAGCAAATCCTCACTTCAATAACTTTCAATTTTGACCTAATTATGTTGGTACTAGAAACTAGGGCATCCACATTTTTATTATTCTGTACACAGATCTAGGTGAAAATAATTCCCATTCAAGTCATTCTAGGATGGAGCATTCATCTTTTGAATCATATTTCTCAAATTCCAAAGTTCGATTTTGACCTATCTCCTGCTAGGGTTTCTAGACTAGGTTTCAGTTCTAGCTTGCAGTCACAATGAATAGTGTGAAAGTAGAAGATAAACTTGATGAAGCTTCCAACTTCAATTCTTAGAAGTCTATAGTTCTTACTATATTGGAAGATAATGATCTCCTGAAGTTTGTTAATGAGAACGTACCAAAACCAGAAGAGGAAGAAAAAAATACTAAATGGAATAAGAGTAATGTTAATGCAAGGAGGATTCGAATAGATTATGTAAAGGATCACTTGATACCTCATATCTCTCAAAAGAAGATGACCAAGAAGATGTTTGATGCCTCGAATAATTTTTTTAAGAATAGAAACATCAACCAAGCACTTGTCTTAAAAAACAACTCAAGAATATCAAGATGAAAAGAGCAGACTTTGTTACATATACTTCATGAAGATTTCTGAACTAAGAGATTAGTTGAACGCCATTGGGGAAATAGTTGAAGACAAAGAAATATTCATGATAACCCTCAATGGTTCTACCCATTCATAGGAATCATTCATTCAAAGCATAAGTGGGCGATCCAAATTGCCCAATTTTGATTGATTATGGGCAGATTGTACACAAGAAGAAAATAGATTTGCTACTAGAGGTAGGTTTGATGGATCTCAATATAAAGGAATCCAATTGTTGGCCTGGGAAAGGAGCACAAGGAAAAAGCTCACGCATGAGAAAAGAAGATGTGTCGAAGGCGCGACAGAAATAAAGGAAGATCACGAAGGAAGCAAAGGACCTGCACATGCAGAACAGAGAGGTGCACGACAAAGGAAAGGCAAGTGTAAAAGCGCGCAAATGATAATGGCCAGAAAGCGACAAGTGCAGAATCTAGATAATGGTCATTTATGGCGGCATAAGCCTGCAGCTACGCACGTATGAGGGGATATTTGTAAGTCAGGCCGATAGTGCCTCATGTCAAGTCACGATCACTACAGTCGTATCTAGTGGGGTGGCTGATGGTGACAGTTAACCGACTGCCGGAATGTAGTCGACCCAGAGGGGTCATGTAAAATAGTATAATTAGGAGGAATGCAATAGCTAAAAGGTTGGCTTGAGTCAGCTTGTAGTGGCTCTGTTGGATTTTAGGATTGTTAGTTGCTTATTATTGATGGTGATTATGTTTAGGTCAATTTCCCAGTGATTGTTGGTTTTTCAATGGTAGTCCATTGGGAAGGATTCCATTTTGGTTGTAAGGTTGTAGAAGATAGGGGAAGAGAAGCCTCAGGAAGAGCCCAGTGGTGATAGGAGGCTATTGAGCCATGGTTCTAGCTGTTGTGTGTGTGAACCACTAGGAGTAGATGTAGGGTAGAAGAGAAAACCAGAGAGCATGAGAACAATAAGTTTGAGTCTTAAAGACATATCTTAAGATCAATCTACATCCCGCAGACTGCAAGGTGTTGTATCCTTTTCTCATGCCAGATGAAGAGCACCTTGGTGGTTTTTCTCAAATGGGTTTCCACGTTATCTCTCACATTTGAATGAATGATTGATGTGGTGAATGTGAATGGTTGTTAATTGCTTTCTGACCAATGTTGAATGTTCCTTGAATCCTTGATGTTATTCAGTAATGAGTAGATGAATGATTGAACATGCATCATTGAAATGAACATGTATATATCGGCTTGTATGATTTTGTCTTAAGGCACGACATAAGTCACAGTCAGTCTGTTGGTATGAGTCGGCTACGCTACACAAGTTGCGACAGTTGCTAGGTGGAGAGTAAGGACAATTGTCATGCAATGACATATATTTGTGCTCGGTCACGCAAGACTGACTCCTCTGTCCATTCATCTTGTTGCCTTCATTGAGATCTTTGGCTGCGAGCCAGGGGACTATAATCCCTCGACAATCACGGAAACATGGTTCCGGCGGTTACCCATCGAAGAGATATCTTAGGTGAGACTGTTCCTGCTTCGCAGGTGTTGCCGACAGGCCTTGCTCTATCAGGCCAGTATCTCGGGTATTTGTTGGGTTAACGAGCTGCACAGAACCTGGGTCGTGCGAGTAGGAAAAGTGGCCAACACCAATACCTTACAACACATGCTAATAAAGGAAAGGGTATGGGAAGAAAGAATCAAGGAAGAAAATATAAAGGTGAAAGATCAGATCCAATTTCAGGACAGAAGAAGAAGAAGGATATTTCACAAATTCAATGCTTTAGATGTCAAAAGTACGGTCACTATGCCAAACAATGTCACATAACAAAGAAGAGAAAGAACCATGCCTCAAATGTTGATGTTGACGAAGATACTCCATATAAAAATTCAAGGAATGATGATCTTGAGGAAAGTGCAAAAGATCGTCGAAAATAGTACTTCTTCTAGTACACTCTATTGTGCACCAATGATTGCATTATCTAGATAATGTGATTGCCATTAGTGATGTATGAAGATCGAGGTTGTAGTTTCTTCAAATGAGCTTCCGACAAGAAATGATATGAAGATCAAAGGACTGTCATGATTTTTGCAAGGATAAATAAATCAAGAGGGAATCCATCAAAACAATAAAATATCTGTATTTGGATCATCAATCATTATTAGAATTACTCTTGTAGACTAGATCTAAATGTTTTAAACATATTTTCATAACAGTTGTATATGGATATGTATTCCTAGAATCAGGAAGTGTGTTATAGTATAGCATGTTACGTATTTGTATGACTAGGACTAATGAATAGCGTACATGCGATGTCAAGTATCTCATAATGTTGCAGAACATTTCATGATATGGGCGGATGTTGTAATGTAGCATTGGCCATGATGTTAAATCTTCATATATTCTTACATAATTATGTGAAACATTTCCATTACATGGAAATTTCTATATGATTTGAATTATTTTTTATGCTTTTGCAATGTCGCTAACTAGTTGACTGGACTTGACTTATAGGAAATACCAAATACTATGGCCTACAAGAGAAGGATGAGACTTGTTCTGAAGGAAAAGTGATGTATGTGAAGACAATCCAGTTGCATATTTTGTTGATATTCAATGTTTGATAGAAACTAGGATGCTCATAAGAGGGAAGCTTCTAGGATCATGAATCTTAGCTTAGGATCAATATTAGGTAGCAGGGTGGCTTTCGTGACAGAGGGAGCAGCTAAAATGGAGGTGATGCTTGAAGAACAAGTGAGAATTGTTCATAAATGATAACATATATATGTGTATCTAGTACATTCAATCGTATGTGGACACATGACCCACATGTCCAAAGGAGATTGATGGTAAGGAGTTGATGACTCCAAAAAGGAGATGGTGTCATCTTCCCCTCCCCCTTCAATATTTTATAGAGATCCAGTTGAGATATTGAGCCCATTGATCCCATTGATCCATTATATATAGTTGATGTCCCCAAAGATGTTGCGATAGATTATAAGAGGCCTATATGGGCTTGTCAAATGTTGGAGGATGCAGAGGGGTATGAAGAACCTCATGGTACTTTTAAAGAACATAAGAGACCCCATAGATTCTATAGCTATGTAGCCTTGATGCACCACATCATTGATTCATATCCCTCTAGCTATGAGGAGGCTTCCATACAATAGGCATGGAAGGATTCCATGATGGAATAATATCAATCCATCATGAAGAATGATGTGTGGGAAATTGTGTTGAGACCTGAGGGACAGAAGTCAATAGAGACTTTGAAGTAGATTCACTAAATCAAACATGGAGCAAATGTTAGTATTGAAAATCACAAAGAGAGATTTGTGGCTAGAGGATTTTCTCAAAAAGAGGGAGTTGATTATGCTGAGAAATTTTCTCCAGTTTCTCAATACACTTCTATCGGGACAATTATTTCTCTTGCTTCAGCTATGCGATGGAAGTTGCATCATATGGATTTGTAAGACTTCCTTCCTCAACGATGTGATTAAGGAAGAGGTTTACATTGAGCATCCAAAGGATTTTGTGATCCATGGGAAGGAGTCCCATATATGTATATTGAAGAAGGCCTTATATGGACTCAAGCAAGCACCATATCCATGGTATTCTAGGATTGATGGATACTTGGTGATATTGGGAGTCACCAAGAGTGATGCAAATTCCAACCTTTACAACAAGGTTATGGATGGTAAGCCTTTGATCCTAGTGATTTATGTTGATGACTTGTTTCTCACCAGATATGAGAAACTTATTGAATGGTATAATAAGAATTTATCCTCTAAATTTGAAATGAAGGACCTTGGTTTGATGCAATACTTCTTGGGGATAGAAGTATGGAAAAGGTATGATGAGATGTTCCTGAGTCAAGGGAATTGCACTATTGATATCTTGAGGATATTTGGGATGATGGACTGTAAGTCCATGGACACACCGATGGATTCCAATCTAAAGAAGCTAAGAGATTTTGCTTCTAATTCATATTTGATAGATCCCACAATGTATCAATAGTTGATCGGATCATTGATGTATCTGGTTAACACTAAACTAGATGCTTGTTTTGCAATGATTTTTAATAGCCAGTTCATGAGTGATACAAGACATGTACAATGGGTTGCTACAAAACATGTATTGAGATACTTGTGTGGCATAGTGGGATATGGCCTTAGTTATGCTTCCAATGGTGACATGAGATTGCAGGGCTATTATGATTATGATTAGGCATGGAGCATTGTATATAGGAAGAGAACCTCTGGGTATTGCTTCAATTTGGGTTTTGTCATGATTTCCTAATGTAGTAGGAACCAAACCTCAGTGGCACTAAGTATTGCAGAGGATGAGTGTATTGCAGTATATGTTGCAGCACAAGAAGTATTATGGCTTCAAAAACTTCTTGTCAGGTTGTTTGGTCATATGCTAGAACCGACATTTATTCATTGTGATAACCAGAGTTGTGTACAACTATCGGTGAATCCCATATTTTAGACTATTGACATATTCCTAAAGATGATCAAACTGTTGACAAATTCCTATAGATGATCAAATTGTTGACATTCTCACCAAGCCTCTTCCTAGGAAAAAGTTTGTGTACTTTTGTGATTGGCTTGGAGAAGTGGAGAATGTTTCCCTCATTGAGAGGGAAGGTTGACTTTGAAGTATCAATGAGATATTCTCCCTGATACAGAGAGAATAGTGTGTCTCTTTCTTTAAGAGGAAGAGAGAGGGAGTCAATTGATTCTTTACATGTAGACTCCCCGATGGATTGGGTTGATTTGGTGCATGTTGACTCCCCAATGGACTAGGTTGAGCTGCTGACTCCTCGATGGACTGAGTTGAGTTGTTACATGTGGAATCCCTAGTGAACTGGGTTTTTTTGGTGCATGTTGACTCCCCAATGGATTGGGTTGAGTTATTGACTCCTCAATGGACCGAGTTGAGTTGCTACATGTAGACTCTTCAATTAAATGGGTTAAGTTGGTGCATGTTGACTCCTCGATGTACTAGGTTGAGTTGTTTACCCCTCGATGGACTAAGTTAAGTTGTTACATGTAGACTCCCTGATAGGATGGGTTGAGTTGGTGCATGTTGAGACCCCGATGGAAAGGGTTGAGTTGTTGATTCCTTTATGGACTGAGTTAAGTTGTTACATGTAGAATCCACAATTGAGTGGGTTGAGTTGGTGCATGTTGACTCCCTGATGAACTGGATTGAGTTGTTGATACTTCTCGATAAACCAAGTTGTGTCGAAAGACCTTCCTTATGATAGATATATATTCAATATAGTCATGATGTTCAGATGATATTCATATGTGTTTCAACATGTCGATACCTCCCTAGCTAAGAGGGAGTGTTGATGATTCTAGTTGTGTGAGGCATCGTCACAAAAATAATCCCATAAGAAGATAATAAATAAAAGTAATATTACTATGTTGAATACAAGTCGGCCCAGTCAATTAAATACAAGTCGGCCCCATTAGAAGAAAAGGTCAACCAAATAAAAGTATAAATAGTCATGACGCCTCCCTCATTTGGACATCAAGCAAGTTTGCTCCACATCAAGAAGGAAGTGCGTAAGAGAAAGAAGAAGACTAATTTTTCAGGTTTCTATCTTCGGAGAGTTTCTTCTTTGGATTATATTTATCTTGGCTATGTATCTAGATGTATATTGCATCTTAAACTAATATCTCTATAAGAAGGTTGTTGGGTTTTCTCCCTTGTGGTTTTGTAAGATAAATCTCTATGTCTTTAGTTTTTGTGCTTTGGTTATTCTTCCAGTTATCCTTATTTATATTTCATTGCAAATAAGATTGAAATTATAATGCTATCTTAAAATTTAACAATGATGACAACGTGGAAGGTGATTCGATGGGATGGTGGAAGACGATATGACAAGATGGCATAAGGAAAGGATAAGGAAAGCAGAACTTGTCATCCTATTGTGGAAAGTAGAGTGTCATCTCTTTGCAACAATGTTCTACACTTAGTAAAAAAGGAAAGTAATATCTTTCCTTTCTAGGGTTGATTAGAGAGAAAGGATAAATTTCAAATGAAGAGGAAAAAAATATCAACACAAACCCAAAGGGTGGAGTAACTCTTAAGTCCATCCTTATGGGGCAACTCCAAAAAAGGGCATTGAGTACTCATGGGGAAACTCTAAAAACTATGTTGAGCACTCTAATTTGGATCATTGACAAATATTTATACCTTTTTATATAAGGTAGATGTCATCCACATGGATTTAGACATGTTCAAAGAGCCAACCCCTCATATGTAGGTAATTTCTGATGAAAAACTCCTACGAGGATGAAGAGGTAGGATGATTTAGACAACTAATACTTATGGAAACAATTAATTCCATCATATTAAACAATGTAAAACAATTAGTTTATAGTATTCACTAGCCTCGATCCACTCTATTGCTTGGAAAAAAATCAACATTAAAAGGAAAAAAAGTAAAATCTATTACCAAAAACACATCTTTAAAAAAGCTAAAGTAATGACTTGAAACATGGGTTTGATTAATTACGTCAATAGGTGCCTTTATTTTGGAATTGGATTGAAGGTGCCATATTAATCTCTCTTTTGATTACAAATTCCAATTGTTGGGTTAAGATTCAATGTTCTCGAAACATTCTTAGTTGTCTCTAAGAAATGAAAGGAAACAATTTAATGAATTATCATCCTTGCAGTTACTAATCTTGTTGTTAGTCATTACTGCAGAGGATTAACATTAGTTGCATCCATTTACCCTTTCCTTCAACCACATCTCTAAGGAATTTCATCCACTCTTTCAATCACCCATGCATGACCCTTCATCCACTCCTTTATGCTAGGTATGTAGCATGCCACTTCCCAACTCTCTATTTACCCAACCATTTCAACTATTACACCTTCCCAAATCAAGTGAGTGATATGAAGCTAAATGGCGAATGGGAGCAAAGGGGAAAAGGAGCATGAATAAATTTCCTTATCACTTCATAAAATTGTTAAATCAAAAGCAAACATGAAGAAAGTGATTGACTAGAAATTTCACAAGCTTGAATTGATATGAATGCTTTGCATGTTGGAAAAATTGGTCGTGTTGAATTTACATATTGCTTCAACTCTTTCTTCTTCTTTGCCTTCATCGTAAGCTAATCACATGAAATTTGCTTGAAGGCTTATGTATATCTCAAGTTTGGAGAAACTTTTATATATATCACATTTTTTGAAAATGTAAACTAACAAGGTTGAAACATAGGTTTAACTAATAATAATTATAATTAGAACTTTAAATTTAATAAAATATTAAATATTAAACATTAAATTGGTAAAGTTCAAACAGTTACAAATCGTGCCTAAAATAAATAATTATGCATTTCTTTCATTCACTGAAAATTCTAACACTTTCGTAGGTGTCATGTACATTTGGTCATGGATTTTGAACCTGGGTGAAAACAAGCTTAACATACTACCCAACCACCCAACCAACAAGAAGAACCCACTGACTTATATCAACTTAATCACCAATCATACTTGCCCATGATTCTCATTTAGATAAAAATTTAATAACAACAAAATACCACCTAACAATAACATGTGTAATCCATGGTTCAATATAATAATCCAATATAACAATCTCTCATGAAAAAAAATGGCATAAAACAAATTATTTCAAGCAAATAAATTTAAGAGTGAAGTAAACATTAAATGGATTCTCACCTGATAAATATGTCTCAAAATCTTGCAGGCCAAACCTTAAAAAGTCCATGTCAAATTAAGAGTAACTTAAAATTTAGTCATATGGTAGGAGTAGGTTACTATCACAAAACTTACATAGTGGATGACGTGTAATCCCGGCTTAATTTAATAGATTGGATCAATCTTGCATCACAATCTTGAAAAACCCATATTAGGTTAAAAGCGACTTGAGCAGGTACTATGTCAAAATTTTCATTGTGGATGGTGTGTAATCCACTTGTGTTTCCACTATCGACCATTCAAATGTAGTAGGTAGTACTGGTACTATGTCAAAACTTTTATGGTGTATGATGTGCAATCCATGTTAAATTTAATAATATAATAGTCATTTTCTTGAAAATTTAAGTCAATCAAAGTATTCCTCTTTGTACTTTTTAAACCAATAATTTCTAGAACCTAAAGGCATTTATGTGATACCCATCAACTAGTTATGAAATGTCAGCAAGGTTTTGCACGCGGGGATAAGCGTTCACCAAATCGCCCCGTTTTTCCGGCCGATTTTTTATTAAAATCAGTCAAATGTTTGCTGTGAAATTGTTTATTTCATTATTTTGGAATTCTACTTATCTTATTAGCTCTTTCTATACTAAAACGGGCATTTTAAAACTACCCAAATGATTAAAGTATGATTTACACCAAAATTGATCTGCCGGATTCCGGCGAGTCGGGGGCGATTTGGTGAACGCTTATCCTGCTCCGGTTTTGCATATGAGGGATGATTCCCATCGTCAATCAAATTTTGTAGGAAAATCTTAAATTGTTTTTTTTTAATGTGTTTTAAAAATGTCAAGATACACATCAAGTTATGATGGGGAATCTTCTGAATCAATATTTTTTGAGTTTCTTAATCAATGAATGGAAAGTACTTGCACTTGGCATAATATAACATTTAAAAGGAAGTGACCTTTTTCATAGTACTTCCTTTACGCAGAGGGCTTTTTAATAAATGAATAACTTGTTTTTCAAAGACTTTATTTGCATTTAATATTTTTTTTGTTAATTTCTTTGGGAGTTTAAACTGATTTTTTTATTTTTATTTTTATTTTTTTGGCAAATTCTTGGTTTTTAAAGAAATCATTTAAAACATATATTTTTCAAAAGTAAATAGTTTTTTATTAGGAGTTTTTATTGTGGAGAAATAAAATACAACTTAGTTTTAGATGTCACATATTCACGTGTTTATCAATAGCCATCAAGATTATGTTTTGATTTGTTGATTCAATGGGTTGTGGCCATCATCAATAACACTTACTGAATGGATTAATCTAGTTTTAGTGTGGGATAATCCGTAATGCATACAAGGATTGGATTATTAAAAACATGACATCCATATGTAAAGTTTATCAAGAGACAAGCCATCTAAAGGATGCTTTCCTAAAGGTTAAGGTCTCTAGATACTAGACAATGTGTGGAATTGATTAGTATTGCACCCCACATCCATAGGAGTGCAACCTCCATAACTCCAAATAGAGGTGTGTAACCTTTGTTGTGCTCTTCTCAGTTATGATAACCCTTTATTGAGTTGATATATGCTTTATTGTGGTAAGTTTCACCATATAGGTTTAACTTGCTAAAAGCAACCTCTCCTAATGCAAACTGATAGGAGACACCCTAGGTTGATAGTGAGCTAAGTATTATTATTTATAGTCATAATAATATAGAATTGAACTGATTTAATTCCTTGGGGGGCAATCTCGCTTTTTTATAAAGAGGATACATAGTAGATTAGGGAGAGGTTGGATAATTTAGGAATAATTGTTTATCACACTAATATTTAGGATGTTTATCCCTTGCAAGAATTTCCTTGTCATTCAATGCAATAGGAAATAAATATCCTTATCAATAGATATCAAAACTAGAACCTCCTACTTTATAATTTCCCACACAATTTTTTCTACCAATGTTCTCCATTATTGTGTTGGACCAACTTGAGGATTGTATTCCAATCTACACAAGTTCAAGATATCAAAATTTTAGGATAATTCCATCATCTGCCTAGATTACATTACTGCATGTCGAATTATCAAATCGAAGATGAACATGTGATTCTACTTAGAACAAGTGGTGGAAAAATCCCTATACAAACAACGAGAGGAAATGTTTTATCGATTCATAGAGTTTGAGATGCTTCACACCTCATTATAATCACCATCGAAATGTCACACATGGAACCAACACACTATTAAGAGGAAGAATCCCATTGATAGTGGAGGTAATTAATATTGGAATTTCCATGTTCAAAGGAGCTATAATGTAAAATGCTTAGATGAATCAATTTTCTAATGAAGAGAGGAGCATATCTGAAACTCTAAAATTTACCCCAAATGCATTTTCATGGTGATAGTTTTTCACACAACACAAAGTAGTGTCAGAACCCATAATCACATGGGAATAATTCAATATTGGCCTAGAAACAATTTCTACACCATAGGACATTTTGATGACGAATACATATAGTGATAGAGATTGCACCAAAAGCAAGGCTAATATGTCCTAGACTTTATTTAGAATACCATCATGGTAATTAAAGTGGATGATAGAATCCTCTTGAAAATGGTTGATAATATTAAAATTCAAGGTTTATTTGTGCCATAATCTTTGAATTAAAATATTCAATTCAACAGATAGTCATTCGAGTCCAAACCTATTGTAGAAAATGGAAAAGGCAAAGGTGAGGTCCTTTGGAAACAAAAGAAGAGGACCCAAAGTACCCAATACTCTAGTTCTTTTGAGCATGTCACCACTACACAACCCTTCACCATGAGTGAGCAAGTCTAATAAATTCATGTTGCAACAATATAATATGACCTAAAGTAGCGGAAACCCCAGATTATGAGTATTAGCATCGGTAGAAAAGGGAATGAAGAGCACTAGTAGCAAAGCTAACGACACTACTAAGAGCAGAAACAAAGGAAAACATAGGAAAGGAAAAAGCGCGAAACTTTGGCCCGCCCTAAACTGACTAAGATCATATATTGAGAGAGTGAGGAATATAGTCCATCGAGAGAACCTATTTCGCACCAAGTTTTTGGTGAAAGGAAAGCCTATGCACTTTATGCTTGATAGTAGGAGATAGATGAACATCATTCGTTTATAAGTTGTCCTACGAATGAAACTGAAAATTATTGACCATCCTCAACCCTATCCGCTAATACGGTTTCATAAAGGGAAGGAGGTTTTGTTCAAGAAACAATGAAACATACCCTATATTATCAAGTCATTATATAGTGAGGTCCTTTATGGTGTGGAAACACTA
>LPNX010487407.1:0-12038 GCA_001517045.1 Pseudotsuga menziesii
AAGAAAATCCTAAGAAACATATGTAATTGAATTGGATACTACTGAGATTAAAACAAATCACGCAACCAAATATTTGTAAAAGATATATGTGGGAATTTTACAGTGTACCATTGTTTGATTTTGATTGAGACTGTCCCCTTGTATCTGTGTTTGGAACTCCCAATCAAGCCACAAAATTCTCCATAATCGCAGACAGTAAAAGACAAGGAACAGGAGCGCCACCAGCACCAAAAATAATATTGTTAGTGTTAAAATGCAAAGAAGACGAAGCTAGGGCAATTACTTTCTTCCCCCAAATCTCAAATTTCTATTAACTACAGTTTATTTTCTTTTTATTTCCGTTATTGACCAATCGATATATTTTTATAATGCTTTTTTTTGCCTTTTCTAGTATTTTTTATATTATAATTGAAGTTATAGTGTGATTTCAATTTAGTTTTGAAATCCATTTTGAATTCAGTGGTGATACTTGTGACCACTTATAGGGTAGATTGGATATCAGGTTGGAGTCCACCAACCCTAATTTGGGTTTTTAAATTATTAAATTAATATTTTATATTAAAAGTGAAATAATTTTTATGATGAATTGGATGTGAGCTTCAAATCCATCAATTATAAACAAGCATATTTATCACACATGATTATTTATCACTAGTTCAACTTATTTTTGCAACAAAGGGCTATATAAATGGGAAGTGGTATTCTCTCAATGGTGGTTTGGTATCTAAGAACATTGTTTTATAAATTGAAGTTGTTGTTGGGTAAAGTAGGGAGAAGGATACATGTCCACTACCACATTGAATTGTTATGGAGAGAAGTTTGAATAGTGTTTGACATTTTTTATTCAGTAAAGTGTTTTTAGAACCTTATGTCAGCTCGTTGTAAAGCTTTTCAAACTTTTGCTGGTATATTGGTCAAGGAAAAGTTTCGAGGATCTAACTCTGAACTTTCTATCCTCAGTTGTTATGGTCCCTATATGAATAGGGTTCATTTTTTGTACAATGTGGTTGCTGGAGGTGTTTTTGGACTACCGAACTTGATTTTTGTTGGTGATTTAAATTTCACTCTTAATTATGCAGAAATTTGGGGTAATTCGGCCAGAACGAATCCCCAAGCACCTTTCTTCTCTTAGCTCATTAAGGTTGCCAACTTGATAGATATGGCTTCATCTTGTGCAGGCCCTACTTGGAGAAATGGCAGGGCGGGGGAGGCGGGTATTAGTAAAAGGCTGGACAAATTTCTAGCCTCGTTCTCTCTCCTACCCCACCTTCAGAGGCATAGAGTTTGGGCCCATACATTTGAGGTTTCGGACCATTTTCCTGTTTGTCTAGAATGGAATACAAAATTCTATGTAAATATTTACCCCTTCAAATTTAATAGAGCTTGGCTGATGGAAGAGGGTTTTTTCAAAATTGGTTGAGGACTATTGGACTGCTGATAGATCCCCACAGGGGGGTAATGACATATCTTGTTTGGTCTCTAAGCTCAAGGGGCTAAAGGTGGAGGTTAAGCATTGGGAAAAAGAAAAAATTGGGGATGATGAAAAACCTGTATGAGATTGACTCTGGATTACAAGCCCTGTTAGATTCTTGTCCCTCTGGTATTTTTAATGAGCAAGAGTTAAACATTATGCTCTCTCTGAAAAGTTGCAAAGAGAAATACCTGTCACATGAAAGATTAGATTGGTTTCTGAAGAGCAGAATTAAGTGGATTGAACTGGGAGATGCAAACACAAAAATTTTCACGGTTATGCTTCTTCTCGCAGAAATATAAATTCTATTTGGGCCCTTAAGAATGAGGACCAAGTGATGGTGGAGGAGATTGTTCAGCTCAAAGACCTGGGTGTAAAACATTATTCAAAAATCTTCAAGGATGATGGAAAGACAAGTATTAGTGATCAACTGAAGATTATACAACTCTTTCCCTCTATGTTGTCAGAGGAGGAGGATTCTATGTACACCTCTGAAGTGACTCTTACAGAAGTTGAAGGTGCATTAAAGGCCTTCAAAAGGGATAAAATCCCAGGTCCAGATGGATGGTCAGTCAAATTATACCTCTAGTTTTTTTATCTTGTGGGGGAAGACTTACTCAAAGTTGTGGAATTTTCTAGGAGGGAGGGAAGAGTTACCCATGTTCTCAACTCCACTTTCCTAACCCTCATTCCAAGGTGTGATAGGCCTCAAACCTTTGTTGATTACCGCCCTATCTCTCTTTGTAATTTACTATATAAGTTGATCTCTAAGATAGTAGCCAACATGCTCGAGCCTTTCCTTGACCGATCCATTTCCCCTGAGCAGTTCGGTTTCCTCAAGGACAGATCAATTCTGGAACCCATGGCCATCACCCAAGAATCATTACACACTATAAAAACCAAAAAAAGGAGAGCTTTGCTTCTTAAGCTTGATATGGTCAAAGCCTTCAATCATGTTAACTGAACTTTCTTGAGGCTCATCCTCTTACAAATTGGCATTCCCCTTATGGGTGTAAATTGGATCATGGGATGCATTTCCTCCTCAAATTTTGTTGTGTTGATCAATGCTACTCGTTTAGGTTTTTTCACTGCTTCTAGGGGTATCAGATAGGATACCGCCTCTCCTCTCTTCTTTTTATCTTGGTCATTGAAGGGCTCAATTTACTTATAAAAGATGCACAAAAAAGGGTTGATTAAAGGCATTAAGATCTCCTCAAGCCTTGCTCTTACACACCTGCTATTCGTTGATGATGTGGTACTCTTTGGGGTAGGAACACTGGAAGAACGGCAGGCTTTTGATGAGATACTTGTTGTATTTAGTTTATCTTTTGGCATGTGTATTAGTGTGGAAAAATCCTCTTTGTTATACAGTGAAGTAGAGGAAGGAATATTAAATGGCATCTCTGGATTTATGCCCTATAAAATGGATCATATCATGGATGGATTCAGATATCAGGGATACTTCCTAAAACCCCTAGGATATGGCATAAAGGATTGGCATTTGATCTTAAAAATATTTGAAAACATAATTAGTCATTGGATCTACAGACTCCTCTCCTTGGGAGGAAGGCTCATCCTCATCAGAGTTGTCTTAACTGGTTTGTCGGTCTACTGGTTTCATTGGCTCCTATGCCCAAATCTATTCTCAACAGACTCAGATAGTTCATATTTTCCTTTCTTTGGGAAAGCACACAGGATACCCACCGTCTACACCTGTCAAGCTGGCAGTCTCTCTCTAGACCATTGGAGTATGGGGGTTGGAACATTAAGCATTTGGATTGGTTCTGTAGTGCACTTAGGTTGAAAAGCCTTTGGATGGCCCTTTCTGGTTCAGGTCTATGGCACCAGCTCATAATGACTAAAGATCTCAAGAACCTTACTGTTGAAAATTGGCTGCAAAACAAAAAATTTACTGTCAGAGGTGCATCCTTCTTTTGGAATGGTTTTTAAAGAACTCTCACCTGGATCACTAGAATGCTTAGTTGGAAAGTGGGAGATGGTTTGTCCATAAAATTGGGAATCGACCCAATCATTGGGATGGACTCTCATTATATCCTTTCAGATGATCTCATGGATTACTTAAATGATTATGGATTAACTAATCTTCATCGTATCCAAAACATGGGTGAAGGCACTATCAGGAAGTCATACTGGCTTTCTACAGGAGATTTAGACCTTGGAGGCAGATAGAAGATGGAATGGGACTGCTACATCAAAGGTCTTACTCAGGGGGGCATCAAGTTATCGGATCACATGGACAAGCTCCTGTGGACCCACAATCCTAAAAATGGTGTTGTTACTGCCAATCTAACATATGATTTGATTGTCTCTTCTGCAGTGCTCCCGGATAGGAAATTTTCCATGTCAAAAATATGGGCCTATACTATTCCACTTAAAATCAAATGTTTTATGTGGCTAGCTGTAGATAATCGGATCTCAACCTGGGACAATTTGGTAAGAAAAGGTTGGCTCGGTCCCAATCGATGTTGCTTATGCAAAAGGGAAGAGGAATCTGTTAATCACTTATTCACTATCTGCCCCTATTCCCTTCACATTTTTTACGGTATGAGCAAAAGATTCAATATGATGATTTCTTGGTCCAACTTTTCTCTCTTGGATAATCTGGAGAAGTGGTTCTCCCTTGAATCGGTAAACACTCGACTTCCTTTATTTATCATATGGAGCATTCAGATTACCATAAATTTGGCTATTTTTGATAAAAGACTGCTACTATCTCTTCGACCTGTCAACATGTGCTGTCACTGATGAATGAATATCCATCCTCATTCAAATCCAAGAAGGTTAGAGTGGTGGGGTTGGCCCCTGTCTTAAAATATCCGTATGGCTTCTTCGATGGGGCTGCAACAAACTCAATAAGGGGACCAGGTATTCACCTGGCCATCAATCCTCACCATTTTTTCTGTTTGAAGTTAGGCTGTGGTCACAACACCAACACCAAGGCAGAGTTACTTGCACTTTGGGTTTTGCTCTATTTTGATCGAGATGTAAGTGCCACAATCCATTGGACAGAAGAGCTTCTATCCATAAGCTTTGGCAGAGGAGGAGACTCTGACTGGAGATAGATTCAAGTTTTCAAATAAACCTTTGTTTCTGGCTATCCATATCTTCCGGTAGACATATTTGGGGAGCGCAACCCACACTCTCGTGAAATCTATTTTTTTAAAATAAAGTACCTTGGTAATAGTCTTTCCAACAGATGAAGAAATATTTCCAATTTGTAGGGGGAGTGATATTAAAATGAAGCTCTTTAAGAGCTGAAAACCATACCTCATTAGCTAAGGGGCAATCCAGAAAGAGATGCTTCTGTGTTTCTTCCATGTTTTTGCACAGAATGCAGTGAGATGGTCCTTCAATTCCCCTCTTTTTTAAATTCTCGGCTCTAAGGATTTTCTGATGAACTAAGAGCCAACAAAAAAAAAAAGTTTAGGAAGTGCATCAACTCTACATACATTTTTCCAGAGGCCTTCTTTTCTGCTATTATTTTGAATTGCATTGTATCCATCCTTCACTGTGTATATTCCTGATTTTCCCCAGCTTCTGGAATTTGTTAAATTGACGTGGATCGGCAACGAACCTTGGAGGAGCGTTTGTAGCAGAGTATAGTCCAGCTTCAATCGATTTGGCATTTCCAGGGTTCTCCACCCAACCCATCTTCCACTATTATGCCAACACGATATGTCACTGACCGTGGAGATATTTTTGACTGTCCATCCATCTCTTGAGATCCATGAATCTGTCATGTTGTTGTGCAATGCCCACGATGTCCTCCCAAATCCGAATTTTCCTTCCGTTGGCAGTTGACCATCGCATATTGTCTTGGATGATGAATGCTGCGGTTTGGCATAATTTCTAGATTGGAGACGCGTTTTGGTTAATTGGAATAAGAGTCAAGCATCCGTCTATGTTTCCATTTAGGTATTTCTTCCTTAGTGCATCCTTCCACCAGGCTCTGTTTCCTGAGATCTTTTTCCAAATGATTTTCGCACCTAGTGCAAGGTTCATAGTAGCCAATTCTTTGACACCCGCTCCTCCACTGTCATTTTACCTGCATACCATGTCCTAGTTGATAAGATGAAGCTTCTTAGTGCCGTTGTGTTTTCCTCCTTGCCAGAGGAAGCATCTAAGCTCTTTTCCAATCTCCTGAATAATCGAATTGGGGGCTAATGAAATGGAACAAGTGAAGATTGGGAACGCTGCCAGAACAACATTGATGAGAGTCAGTTTCCCTATCGGGTTGAGACAGATAACTCCCAAAGATTGTATTTTATTTTTTATTTTTTCTACCAGTTCTTTCCAATCGGATTTTTCTTTTTCCCTTTGTGAATCGAGATTCTGAGATATTTAAAGGAGTTCCAATTTATCCTACCTTCATATCCTAGCATCCTGGCTATCCTGGCCATGGTTCTAGCAGGACAATTTCAACCATAGATTTTGGTTTTAACTACATTGACTTTCCCGTCTGATGCTTTGAGAAAAGTGGAGATGACTTATCTGAATCTTTCAACAATTATGATGGAGGCTCCTCCTAAAAGAATAGTGTCATATGCATACTGAGCGTGATTAGCGTTTTTTAATCCTCTGGTAATTTTTAGACCTCTGAGTTCTCCATTGTTTTGCAGGGCCTATAGCTTCTTGCTCAAAGACTCGACTACAATGAGTTATAAAATAGGGGAGAGCGAACAGCCTTGACGGAGTCCTCGAGAGGATTGAAAGAATCCTGCAGGTTTTCCATTAACAAGAGGCACAATCCATGGGTTGCTTACGCATGCTTTGATCGATCTGCAATTTTTTTTGAAAAATCCAATTTTGAACATGATCTCAAATAAAAAGAAATGATTGACCCTGTCGAAAGCGTTTGCCATGTCCAACTTGATGGCCATTCCTTGTTGTTTGCACTCCATGCTTGAATGGATGGCCTCTTGGACAATGATTATATTATCCATGATATGCCTGCCAATAATGAAACCTCCCTGAGTTTCCAAAATAATCTTTGGCATGATCTTTTTCATTCTTGTAGCAAGGATTTTGGTAAGAATTTTGTAAGAGATGTTACATAAGGAGATGGGACAGAACCTTTCAATCGAAAGAGGATTTTTTTCTTTTAGGATCAAAGCTAAGAAGGTGGAATTTGTGGCTCCTCCGATTTTATCTTTTTTGGGGGGGGGTCTAGTTTAACATTTTCTATAGATCTTCTTTGATGATGTCCCAAGCAACTTGATAGAAGTTGATCATAAACCCATTAGGTCCTGGGGACTTGTTAAGGTGGAGGGTCCAGATTGCTTCTATAATCTCATTTTCAGAGATTGGCTTTTCCAGCTCCTTGTTCTCTTCTTCAGAAATGATGGAATGAATTCCTGGTAGAAGATCTGCTTGGGAGAAAGGATCCGTCTTGCCACTGTTAGAATAAAGCTGATTGAAGTGGTGCAAAGCGAGCTTCTTGATATTGTCTTTCCGGGAGATAATTTGGTTATTGTTGGTTTTCAATTCATTGATGAAGTTGAAGCTCAGTCGAATTTTGGTTTGTTTATGGAAGTAGCTTGTGTTTTTATCTCCTCCCTTTAACCAAAGTTGGGGAGATTTAATTCTCAGAAACTCTTCTTCATGTCTAGCTGCTTTTAGAATTTCATAATTTAGGGCCTTTTCATGAGCTAAGATTTCAAGAATGATCTCTTCTTCATCCATTTTAGAGTAGAGGGTGTCCAAACCTGATCGAAGGCTTTTTTAACAATGGCAAGTTCTAAGTAGGAGGTCGCTGCCTAGTTTTTCAGGGAAGAGTGGACAGCCTTGAGCTTAGACTCCCATATGAAGCTTGGGGAGCCGGAGAAAGAAGAGTTCCAGGCTGAGTGAATAATATCTAGAGTTTTGGCATTGTTCAACCATAGGGGGTTGAACCTGAAGGGAATAGGCCCCAGGTTTGTTGGAAGGGTGAAGGAGAGGGAGACAGGCTTATGGTCAGAGGTAGCTAAAGAAATAATGTGAGAAAAAGGAAGAAAATATTTTTGGAGGAAGGTTGTACTTACCAGAAAATGATCTAGTCTTGTAGCAATGTGTCCCGGTCTAGCTCGCTTGTTGCTCCAAGTGAATTTCCCATTTTTGGGCATAGGATTCAGAAGATCTATATTTGCCATCAAATCTTCTAGTTTTTCACCAAAAGAGTATCGAATGATCGAACCTCCTCTTTTTTCCAACCTTGATTTTGTTGTATTGACATCTCCAGCTATGATAACGTCTTTCCCATGCAAGTCCGCCTTTAAATCATTCCAAAAATGGGCTTCGTCATTCCAACAATGGAGAAGTAAATGAGGTAACCAGACCCATACCGACTCTAGAAGTGCAGGGCTTCGTCATTCCAACAATGGAGAAGTAAATGAGGTAACCAGACCGATACCGACACTCCTGAAGGGACATCCTTTTCTAAATCAAAGGATAGGGTCCATCGGTTGAGATATAGGCCTCGAGGGCCCATGAAATAAGGGCCACTTCAGAAAATAATATCTCTATCTTCTTTGTTTTCGAATAGAAAGGTGTAAAATCCTTTGCCGCAGAAACAGTGTTGCAAACCTCCAGTGATGAGAGGCATCCAGTTTTTAAAGATCCAAATCTCCATGGATTTCAGCGACAACCATATCCCTGAGGATTGCCCAATTAGACCCCACTCGCTCAAAGCTATAGCTTTCATTTGTGAAGCTGCCGAAATGATTTGAACTTTTGGCACTGCTACTTGCTTCACAAAGTTAGAAACTGGAGGTAGCGTCACGGGAAGAATCGAAGTGGAGGCAACCAAGGCCTGGAAAGCAAGATGCAGGTTACTACGAGGTTCTTCTGGAGGATGATATGGCAGAAGAGAAGCCATGTAGACAGCTTAACCTCATTGCTGAGGAGCACCAGTTGAGGAGGGACTATGATCCAAGAGCTGTAAAGCAGAGGGGATTCTTGCAGGGATCGACCTGTCCCCGCCCTCATGTTCAAGCCTCAACCCTCACAGATCGCCTGAGCATCAGACAACGCACGAGCTCCCGAACTTCAACCAAAGTATTGGAATATTTAAGGGAAGTATAGTTTGAGCTTCTCATACAACCTTATCACATTAGTTCTCAACTCTAAAAATACTTTTAGCTCTTCTAAACTATTTCAAAGGTTGGTTTTGGGCATTCAATGTCAAATGTCTTTATAAAGTCAACAAAGCAACATAGACGAATGGTTTTATTATTGCAACACTCATGAAGAATGGCCCTAAGAGTAACAAGGTGGTCTGCAATTGAATGATAACCTCGAAATCATGTTTGGCCTTTAGCTCTTTTTTCTTGACTTTCTAGCCATATGTTGTTCTTCTTTTCCAAAATAATTCCATATAATTTGGCTAAAAGAGGACTAATCATAATGTTCCTATAATTAGATGGATTGCTTTTATCTCCACTTTTAAAAATAAGAATAATTAGGCTTTTAGTCCACAGTTTAGGAAAACCTTGTTTGATTGCTAAATTAAAGAGCTTGTGGATGTGAGAGATGAGAATAGGACAACCAATTTTTAGATTTATCCTTGGTATCCTTCAATAACCTTAGATTTCCCTTTTCCAAATCACTTAATCCCAAACTATGTCTTCTAAAGAGAAAACTTATTCCTTTGTAGAAAGGGTTTGAATGTTGTTCATGACATAAGGGGATTCATAGAGATTTTTAAGGTAACGATTCCAGACCCTCAAGGAAATTCGATTGTTTTTTTTAGCTTAATGACTTAGAGAGCAACAAAAAATTCTCTTACTTTCTATTTATATAGCACATTTTTTCCCTTTTAATTAGAGATTTTTACCTATAGATCTTGTCGCTTTTTAATGACTCATTAGAAGCACTCCTAATGGTTTTTCTAACAAGCTTACACTCTTTATCATATCAAGCGTTGGTCATTCTATTCTCCATAATATAAGTCATTCAAAACAATAATTAAGATATATCATTCAAATAAAATATTTAAAATGCCCTTCATAATCATTTTCAATGAAAAATAATGAAGTATTAATAAATCCATTATAACAAGAAAAACATTTATATCATATCATTCACTAATAATATGAAATATAAAACAAATATTTTTCATAGTTTTATATATTTTCATTTTTTTTAAATAAAACTCAAGTACAAATTTCACAACAAATATTTTTAAATTTCAAAATTTTATATTTTGAATTGCAAGGCTATATAAAATTGTTTTGTGAAAAAAAAATGTAATTTTGATTTTTTTAAATAAAATTCAAACTTTTGAAAATATTTTTTTAATCTTTTTAAAAGTTTATTATAAGTATATATTAATGTAATTATAAAACAAATTACAACAAATATTTTTAAATTTCAAAATTTATATTTTGAATGGCAAGAATATGTAAAATTGTTAATGAGAAATTGTTTTCTGGAAAAATGGTTATTTAAATTATATGATAAGATATATAATAAAGACAAGAGCCACGAGGTGGCAATGTCCCCGACATTGCACCTACAGTTGCTGCTTGTTTGCAATTGTAAAAGACCAATAAAACATTGTTGAAGTGAAGTAGTAGGTACATGGACATTTAAGTTGGCTATGCAAAGCTTAGGGATGGAATAGCCTATAAGAATAAATGAAATTTGGCGGTTCCATTTCTTCCACATCAGGATGCTTCACTGATCTTCTACCTCTAGTAGCCATCTCAAATTCCCCACACTACCTACTTGTTATTACCCTCCACACCTTGGAAGGATCCTTTCTCACAATGAATGTATGGAGACTATACATAGGTGGATCCTACTTATCTAGACAGTAAAATGTATAACCAAGGTGCATGTTGTTCAGGCCTAAACCTAACAAGAGTTTCTCTGTCAAAGAATCCTTGCTTCAATATTGATGTCCAATATTACTCATTAAATCTAGGAATGCTTCCATGTCTAGATCTTCCTTCAACATACTAGTTAGAGGATTTCTTTCTCTAAATTTGAACAGTCAGAAGTGGTGAAATTGCAACGATGGAGGAGCACTTATTCTCACTTTCCTCATTTTTCCTTTTCATGTCTATGATGTGGGACACATCATGACCCTCCTTCGACAATTTTATCCCTATCAATATCAAAGCATTATACAAGGATTGTATTTAGAAACCATCTAGTACCTTAGAAGTCATCACACCCCAATGGTAGGCATTCTCACTTTCAATAATAAGTTCACATACTCGACCTATGATCAAATGATTTTATGAATGCTCAACTTTGACACTAAAGTTTGGATTGTAAAATACAAACACCTTTAAATGGTAAAAAAAACAAACATGTAACTTAACAGTATTTTCCAAGTGTTTAATAAATCGTTCATAATTGAACTTAATCTAAATATTAATATATAGTGCATTGGATTATCCGTCATGAAAGCTATAGTTACTCTCAATTTATTTAGCAATTTTGTATGCAAAAAACTTCACCTGGTATTTTCTCTAATATACTTCCAGAGCACTGATATACTTCCACAGTAGCTGCATGTCCAAGAAGAATGTTATGCGCCACCGTTTACAATTCACTTGCAGTGGGATTCTACAAACTACAGCCGCCAGGGGCAAATGTTTTATTAAATGTTATCCACAGAAGGTTAGTTAAATGTTATCCACTGTTTAACCGTATCACCAAATCGTCATAGTCATAGTGTAATTTTTCTAGCAAAGAACCTTGTTTATCATGCTAAAACAAATCAGATTGATGTCCAGTACCATTTGTGTGACATATGATTGATGACAAGAAGGTGGTGGTGTTGAAAATGTTTGAACCTTTAAATAATGTTGTAGACTCATTCGCGAAGCATGTCAATATTGAGAATCTCTTGATGTAGAAATTCTATGGGAATTATTTCCCTAAACTTTTGACCCTATCAGTACATGGTCCTCCATTATATTTGTTATTTTAGTTGTCCAATTCCTACTAAAATGCATAGGCTACTGTTTTGATGGCACAAATGCTTAATGAAAAACTACCCCAATAAGTATGGAATTGCGAAAATTGAGAACACAAACAAAGAGAAGAGATTCACATATGTCAATATCAATCACAGACCTGAAATTAAATGGTAATGAAAAGTTTGTTCAATAGTAATAATAGAAATAGAAATTATGTTCATTGGTTAACTAATAAAAATTCCCAAACAAAAGACGAACAAAGTCTCCACATCAATATAATTTACATACCATTTACTCGCATGAGGCAAATTGAAGGCCAGAGAAGAAAGTACTAACCTGGGCGTATTCATTCCTATAACAAGCTTCTCATATTTTATTGTTTATATCCAACGAAGAAATCCACTCCATTTATGCTAGAAAAGCTACCATTTCACAGGTAAAGAATCCAATTATAAAACTAAGAAGTAGCGTCTACTATTCGTTTTATGCAGCACTTAGTCAAGGAATATCGGAACATGTTGGCAGAGTTTCTATGCGCGAGTTAGCGCCATGAATTAGAAATAGTGAATCTATCTATTGGCCTTAGAAACAAGGCATATAAGCTGGGGCTTACCAGGGAGGCACATAAATCCACTCTA
>LPNX010487407.1:21588-38325 GCA_001517045.1 Pseudotsuga menziesii
TGTTGAGTGAAATCTAGATACCAAACCCCGATGTTGACATCATCGCCTCTCAACCAATCAGCTGTCTAGAAAATTAGATTTTTTAAAAAATTAAATAAAATATTTTGCAAACGCCAAAGTGATACTTAGGAAAACAGGTTTGATTTTTTAAAACAGCGCTAAAATACACCAGGTAATAGGCAAAGTCAACGGGGTTTGAAATCGACCGATTACAATATACCAGCCGGAGGCAGGTATAATAAGATAATTTATTTATATTATTTTATATTTACAAAATATTTTTATGAGAAATTGTTTTGTGAAAAAAAATCTTATTTATATGATAGGATAAGATGCATAGTAAAAATATTTACTTTAGAATATTGACCCTTCATTTTTTCATATAATATAAAGAGAAAACTTGCATTTTATCAAAATGAAAAGTTATAAGGTAGTGGTTCTTAATATTGTTTGTCTAAATCTTATAATAGAGCTAATTCAGAGGCTTATGCTTATTCAATTGGGATTTTGTGTCTCCTTACTTATTGGGTAATGAGTTGTATTACTTTAGTTTCAAACTCTATTCTTATTAATGATTTAACTACTCAATTCTTTGTGCCTAATAGAGTTCTTAGGCAAGGATGCTCTTTATCTCTTTTGTTTTTCTTCCTGTAGAAGGACTTAGTTGATTGAACGAAGAGGCTTAAAGAGAAGTTTCCTTCAAATGTATAAAAATCTAAAATAATTGTTTTCTAAACCATCTTCTTTTTGTAGATGATGTTATGTTATTTAGTGTTGGAGATCAACAAGATGTTGTTAAACTAAGGGGGATTATAGATCTGCAATGTTAATGAAAATGCATAAGCGTCAACTTGGGGAAATTCTCCATCACTTTCAATGGGTATGAGGATGGGAAAAGATTGTCATGGTAGATGTTTTTCCTTATCAACGAGAAGAACTATATCAAGGATTGAAGTAACTTGGTTTTCTGCTAAAGACAAATGAAAGCAAAAGAAGGGAATGGTGGTGGTTAATCATTAAGATAGAAAAAAGATTTATTGTTTGTTGCAACATGTGGCTTTCTAGCGGGGGTCAACTAGTTCTTATAAAGTCTATCTTAGAAGCTACATTGGTATATTGGATGTCAATTGCTTGGAATTTGATAGGAGCCTTAAATCAAATAAAAAATTTGTCGTTTAGATTCATTTGGTCAAGGTACAAGGAAAAGGAGGTTTGTCTCTTGTAAATGGAAGAAGTTAGCAGTCCCTGAGTCCTTGGGGGGATGGGGATTAAAAACATTGATTTATTCTCAAGAGATTTTGCAACTAAAGGTGTATGGTGTTTGTTTCAATTGAAAGGTCTTTGGTACAAGGTTGATTAGAAGAAGTATAATTCTCCTAACTCTTTGGAGGATTGGATTAAGAGGCTTGTTAATAGATATACAAATGTTTCCACATGCTGGAAAACTATGATGGATGATACTCCTCTGATTACAAGATGGCTTATTTGACAGGTAGGAAATGGGGTAAAAGTTCAATTTGGCTTAGATCCTTGGGCCAATTATGATGGCCACTATAGACTGCCAAACCATACGATTCTCTGTTTGTGAGCTAGAGGTTGTCATTTACTTTCCCTAGTCACATATAATGCATATTCAACAACTTGGCAACAAGCATGGAAGTATGGGAGGTCATGAGGTTTGAAGGCGAAGACATTGTTATATGGGGAATATATATAAGGCTTCTACAACACAATGTGATCAAGTTGACTGAAGGGGATGATCCCTTTATTTGGTTAAGGAATCCCTTGGCCTTCTACACTCCAAAGGATTGATACGGGACATCAAATTTACATAGGGGTTTAGTCCATTGATGGTGGCGGAGGTTGGTTTGGAGGCTGAAATGCCCTTCCGGGGAATGTATTTTCATGTGGATGCTCTTCAATATAAAAGTTCCAACCTGAAATGATCTTTAGCAAAGCAATATTACAAGGCCTGGTTGGTGTAACTTGTGCTTCTATTAGGATGAATAAATTTATCATATGGTGGTAGGATGCAGGTTTTATAGAGTTGTTTTGAGGGAGGTCAAAAGGTTCCTTATCTTACCAAAGATTTGGAATAGTGAGACTATCGAGGAAATTAAAAAAATGGGTGGATCGTCATGACACAAGGAATTATAAATATCTGTCGCTACTTGTATCATAGGGAGTTTGGATGAAGAGGAACTTGATTATCTTTGAATATAAGTTGATTATGCATTTGGTTATTGCAATCCAAAGCACTAATATTGCTAGATTATTTAAGTCAATGCCGAGGCTTAAGTTGAGACATGGGTTGGAGGTGGAAAACATTAACAAAATTCTATTTTGGGCTTTCTTTGACGGGGCTTATTAGTAAGATTCTTAGTTGGGAGGAGATGGTGGAATTATTTATTATTTAGAGAATAATTTCTTAAGATTCAAAACTAGTATTGGCCTAGGTTTAAATAAATTTGTTGAATTATGGGCTATGAGACCGATTATAATGTTAACAATAGATTTTGTAAAAATTCTTTATAGGTGTTCGGAGATTTGATGCTTGTGATCCAATGGATGAGAGGGGAATTTACCATAACTACAATAAAAAAGATTTACTAATAATTTATATTATAATAGTAAATAGATTGACTGAGAGTACACTTGGGCTATGGATGTGTTTAAACAATATACTAAGACAATATGGATGTGTTTAAACACATTCATATTGGGTCGAATTCTTTTCTCTCCCAAGGTGCACACTTGCCTACCAACACGAGAAAAAATTGTCTTAGTATATTGTTTAAACACATCCATAGCCCTAATAGCCACCACTTCATGAGTCAAGTACCTCCCTTCAAATATAATAGATTTGTGTGAAGTCCAAATACTCTAGGAAACAACCACCTAAAGAGCGTGATATTGATTCAACTGCCTTCGAGAACACCAGTCCCAAAAGCACACTTCAACACCATAAATGACCAAGATATTGGAATATTGAGGGTCCAAATTACATCATTCCATACCAAGACAAAAAATTTATAGTGAATAAATAGATGGGGTATGTCTTCACTTTTCTCTTTACATAACTATCAAATACCAGGACCATTCCCACATCATTTCTGCAAAGCATCCCATCTTAAAACTTTTCCATATAGGATCAACCACATGGATATAATATATTTCAGAGGAGCATGTAGTTTCCACAATGATTTCCACCACTAGGATACAATAGTAGCTCACTCTTCAACAAAAACATGATAACCAATTTTAGCAGTGTAAATTCCCCGAATGGGATTGTATACCCATAGTTGTTCATCATTTTGATCCAAAATACCAATGTGTGCATGTGAAAGAGAATGAGTGGACCTTTCCCATTTCAGTTTCCACTCCTTTGGAAACCCCAATTGATCAACTAAAATCCAATACTTATGCTAAATAATAGTGGATCACGAATCTACCACTAACCCCAAGGTGGCCCTACCCTGCATTTGAAGCAAAAGGACCACCTCCTTCGAGAGAAAGATATACATACAACAACCCAAGACAACATCAACGCCATCTTGAACAACAAATCCTCTACCTACCTTCAAAGCAAAAAAGTTGCATAATACATGAAAAGATAATGATAGGGATTTCCACTGGTTTGATACACTTAGGATTGATTTATGTTCCTTCCTAATCCAATCCAGTATGGAACCTAGCGACAAATATTTATCAATAAGAATGTCACACGACAAATTAGGTTTCTTAATAAAATGTGAGTGACCAACCAGATCTTTTCCAAAGAGAACATAATCTCTTATGCCCCATCCACTTTATTTTTAGGAAGAGCAATCTGCTTCCAACTTTCCAAATGAAGGTCCTTATGGTCCAGGCTAACTCACCAAAGATAATTAAAACACAACTTGCATATAGAATTTAATATTCCTTTCGGAATATAGGCTAGTAAGTACCAATATACTACGATTTATACCAAGACAGTTCTAACCAAAACTAAACTGACACAACAAGAAAGAAATATGTTGCACCATAATTAAAGCCTCTATTATATCCTTCCAATAGGCCAAAGCAAATCCAACTTACGGTAGTTATTAGGCTTGATAATGAAACCAATATATTTAATGCCCTCTTATAAGTTCCCTTGAAAACATGGAATCAAATTTCCATGATGAGAAATTAAATGAGCATCCAAAGAATAAGCATAGGAAATATAATTATGATGATTAATTTCCATATCACTCCCCATGCAATATGTATTGAGAATATCCATGAACCTTTTAATTCAAAATCCATACCCATAACAGAATAATAGAATGTCATCGACAAATAAATGGTGCATGATAGTCAGATTCCTTCCCACCGAGACACCACGAACCATCATTCTGTGTTTGGCATCAATCAGACATTGGCTTAAACCTACAACAATCAATACGAATAAATATGGAGATAATGGGCATCCTTGTTGAAGGCCTTAAAAAGGATGAAGGAAAGGACATTTAGATCCCTTAATTAACAATGTCATATGAACTAAGGATATCCCATAACCCACCAAACCATTCTTAAGGTAAAACCAATATGAAGCAACATTAAGTACAAGTCCACAATACTCTGTCATATGCCTTCAAAAGATCCAACTTCACTACCAACAAGGGGGAAGATTGTAATTTGATACTGTGTAAGGCTTCCTGTGATGAGCCCATCACCTCATTGATGTTCCTGCCAGTTAAGAACCCAAATTTCTTGGCAAATATGGCTCGAGAGACAATTGGTTTAATCCTTACAAAGTAACCTTTGCAATGATCTTATAGACCATGTTGCACAGATAAATAGGATGATAATAATTGAAGGAATCAAGATCTGATTTTGGGATATGTGCCAACAAAGTAGTATTGATGTTACTAGGCACAATCCCACTCAAATGAACCTCTTCAATTACATGAACTATATCACCACCTATCAAATCATAAAAATGTAGAAAAAAATTGTTAGTCCACCCATCTGGTCTTGAAATTTGGTCATTTTTAAATGTATTCATGATAGCAAGGACTTCTTCCTTCATGACCACCTTATAAATTTCATCCCCTTTGCCTTCTGTAACAAACTTGGGATATTTGCTAATAAGAGATATAATCTCCCTTAAAGGGAAATGAGTTGACTCTTTATATATACCGTCGAAATGTGATATGCTTAGGTTCGCAAGATCATTGAATGTTGTAGATTTACCTCCATCCTCATCACATAGTGCCAAAATTGTATTCTTGGATTTCAATAATTTTTGAAGTTATGGAAAAGCTTTGTATTCACATCCCCACAAGCAATCCAAGTGGCCTTGCTCTTAATTCACCACTCTTTTTCTTCTGGCAATAATAGTTTGGACTTTTGTGAATCGATAGATTTTAGCTCTTGAAAACTAACATCATCTGAGAGAGACCCTATAGAAATTCCAAGTATTTCCTCAATCTTTTTCTTGACCTCCTTCAAACACCTTTCCCTTCTGCTTTACTGCTCAACTACCCACACAACCACAAAATCCTTTATAGTTTTCAAAATTGAAAAAATTGATGGCATGCTGATTGAGCGAAAGTCAGATTAAAGTTCTTCCAACTAGAGTAAATGATCTCTCAGAAACCGTCTTCACTTATCCAAGCCGAGTTAAATTTGAATTGAGATTGTGGCTTGGTCACATCAACACCAATATCCATGAACACACGAAAATGGTCCGAAAATTTAGACCGCCCAATCCATGACTGATACACGTTAGAATCACTATAGAGATATGCATGCCATATAAACATGTTGAGTATTTTAGAAATAATGCCATTCCCATCTCGGTTGTTGACCCAAGTTGGTCCTACAATGATCGAAAAAATATCAACAAGGTTTTCCTTTTCCAATACGATAGATAAATAATATTTGAGAGGATCAACTTGTGCACCATGCCCAAATATCATTTCCATTTAAAGTGAAATTGAAGTCCGCAACAATTAATAGATTGGGATTATGTCTGGGCTGCCCTACCTTACCTATTATATAGAACCTCATAACCAGACAGATCGGAAAGCAATAAGGTTTCTTTAGAATTGGTGTAAAAGGTCCGGTGGCAATATCTCAACCGGGGGTCAAGATAGCCATGTTACCATTCCACTACAGTGGTTGTTAGCATTAGTGAAGTTGCCCCCTCTGTAAGCTTTACTACTTGCCTTTATAGTCCAACTACCTTAGAGAGTTAAGTCCCATGGCAACCTTATGAACAGAAGACTACCTTATAGTCCAAAGAGAATATTAATATATTCCACGTACTACTGCACTACTTTATTTCTTAGATTGATTACCTTTGGGAGGTGGTTGTTACTGCAAAACCACAGGGCATAGACTATAAAGACTAATGGGGAAGACCATGGGAGCTGCTCTAATCCACTATAATCTCCCCTATGCTACTACTACTTCGTCAATAAAAAAATGAATTGAAAATGGAATCCCAAAAGTGACCTTATCATCATAAGGCCCATATATGTTTAAGATGGAGAAGACTTTCCCCAATCTACAACTCTATAATTCTGTGAACAAACTAGAGACAATAAAAAGGGAATTAATAAGTTGAATATTGTCCTTCCAACCTGAGAGGATACATCTCGAATTCCCAGTAGAGTCTAAGGCCAAAAATTCTTAGCCCAGTAGTAAGGACTTCATAACAGATCAAACTTTAGAACCCCTCCACATATTCTCTTGAACAAGGATAATATACAAGTTATTTACCTTAACAAATCTTCAAAGAGACATTCTCTTAGCCTAGCTCCCCAACCCTTGAGAACTGACACATAATATAATCATTTTGCACCCAATGGATGGGAACTATGAGATGCTCTAAGGATCCCAAGATTAAGACTTGCATACCTTGATGCACTTCCTTTATTGCCTTCTCATGGGCATGACACAGTGTTGTATTCCTCCTGGAACAAACAAATATTTGGACCCTTCCTAGGTCCATGTTAAGACCCATAGTGAAGATAGGTGATTTTTCATATCATGGCTAATGAGGACGGGCGTCATAGTGACCTCCTCTTCTAATACCAAAGCTTGAAGATAAGGAATTAGATTGAAATTGAGTGGCATGGGAATCTAGAAGAGCATCTTTATAATACACATCATTGAAATATTTTGGCACCTTATAGGACTTCACTTGAGAGGTACATGGATATAGATTCTTCACGAGTGAAGCACAACTACCAATATCACAATGTATATTATCCCCAATCAATTGACCCCCACTGAGGAGCAAAATGAGGTCCCACACCATTCCAAAAAGACAAATAGAATTAACATGAGATGTGGTCGGAGTTGACTTACCAAGATCGATGCTAGCACCAAAAGACTCGAGACTAGACATAATCATCTGAGATTGGAAGTGATCATGCCCACTTTCAATGAGCTCAATAAAAGGGTCCACCATAAAAGACGTGCAAGCTAGAATAGGTTGATGTAAAGCTTCATATTCATGATGAGTAGACCCAATGGTACAAGCCAGAGGAAGATAAACATTTCAACCAATATTAAACGTATCTTTGCCCATCAAAACTCATACTCATATTACCTTTAGGGACCCATTTCATTTTTAAATCGGGGGCCAAACAAGTGGCCACCACATGATAGAATTAGTGGCACCAGACACACTTGAAGGGAATGTTATAATAATGAAGATTCTATATGAACTTCTGACCTCCCATCACAAGATCAATAGACTCAAATAGCCCATCCTATAGATCTATTTCAACTAGCACCCTATCCACCATCCTATTTGAAATACTTAAGAAGCTATCATCTATAGTCATAGTTTTACGAACTTGATTACCAATGCCAGTGATACCAGCTACCATCCACCATTCCAATTGAAGAGCAGGTAATTTAATCTAAATAACATATTTCTACATAACAACCTCTGTAAGGTCAAAAAGTGGATACCAGGGTTTCAAATGCAAAATATCCTATCCAATCGTGAACTAAAATACAAGAGATTGGGGAATAGCCAAGTAACAGATTCCATTGAGAATCCACCCAATCCCCTAATTTTTGGGGCTTTTAAACTGCTTCCTCAAGGTCCAATGAGTGTAAATGAGGTGGAATGGTGACATATGAGGGTAGTGGGGCCGACGACATGTTAGGTGAGCAAATTTTGGTTGTTAACAGATTCCCCCCTGGTGTGTGATGTCAGGAACTATTTGTATTGTTGACATACATCATAGGATTCTCTTATTTTTAGGATATAAGTGTAACAATGACATAGAGGATGGAAACCGCTTCAAAGGGAACTCTCCTTCCATTGGACCACATGGTTCCTTACTTGCAGATACAAAGGTTCATATCATCTCAAATATATGGAAAAGGTGGGAATCCCCATGTTCGTATCAATGTCTGAAACATAAAAAATGAGATCTATGCCAGATGGGACTTGACCAATACATGAATAATGACTGTACATCATAAGTGTACAAGAGGGACCCAAGTCAAGGAGTACATAATAATGGTACACACATGGATAATATGAGGAACTGATATTCAAATAATGACATTTTGAAGGAATTTTGGATCTCAATAACTAATGCACTGCTAGAACTAGAGGTTTCCAAGATCTGTGTTGATTCAAACAAGTTAGAAGTATGCATCAAACATATATAGGGAATTGCATTTGGAATTGGATACAATAGGAATCATGCAACTAGGGCATCCCCGAAACTATTGCCAATGCATCCCATATATCACAACATATATATAATTGAAAGGGGATCGCAAAAGAACTAGAGTTGGGGATATCCAGGGTTTTCTACCAAATGAGGAAAGAACCATCAACCTTTACAAATCTCATCAATTTGATAAATGAGTTGACGTCGAGCACATGAGAAACAACCAAACTAGGGGGCAATGAGGTCTCCCCTCAGTCGGTCGAGTGGACTCATAAATGATGGTTTATGAGTCTAAGATACATGATACCTATGGGTCTATCCTCTAGAATAGATGTGTTGCTGTCAACAGAGGGATACCTACAACCAACAAGATAATGATGTTTCCTTTATAGAAGTGCAAGGAATACAACCAAGATATGAGTAGGAATAGACAAATAATTGAGACACTATTTGGGGATACAAGGTTAACTGAGTGAGGGATTCAAACTTCCTTTGTTCAGAGTATGATGGCAGGGATGACCTGACAACAAATGTGGGATTTATTGGGGATAAATCACGAACATTACCAGGGGACATGACTGAAATGTGTGGGGGGGNCAAGATAGGGATGCTAATGTGGTGTGAATCCAAGGGTGACTCATCACAATATACTCTGAAAAAATATGGCTAGGGGTGCATCCATCAAAAAGAGACTATACACAATCTACAAGAGTGATGAGGAGCATTATTTGTTAAATGGTGTCTCCATCAAAGAAAGAGCACTGATGAGTACTACAAAATAGTAGCTTCATAAATGTGTGATCAACTAGAAAAAGGGGGCGCTTAGAAGCACCATTGTATAATGGTTTCTAAGGTGGTGGGCCACCTTTGCGAGATGAGAATGAATGGCAAGGAGAGAAGTGTCCAGTGCAATTATTTAGATGAGTGGAATGGTTGGGTGATAATAGATGGACTTTTGATGGTGGGGTAGGACATTGATGGTAATCTCCTTACGAGGCAGTAAATGGCGGAAAATTAATGTGACATATGCAGTATGGATGGAGTGGTGGGATTGTGAATACACGAGATGAAACTTCACTTATGCCATAATGAAAAAAATTGGGAGTCCATGGAGTAGGCAATGAGTGACGTCAACAGGGTAATATGTGGCTAGGTATAATATCACAGACTGAATGGACTCCTAATCCTATGGAAAATACTCAACATGGGTGTTGAACAGGGAAGGGGCTCTAAAATGGTACCAATGTAAGGAAGGCTATATTGTCGAGCAAGGGCGAATGCAAGTGTGGTTGAGCTAGGCTAGTTACCAAAACATAGGTAATCCTACATGAAAAAAGGGGTGTGAAGGCTGATGCATAAGACGTTCTGCAGAGGGTGGTCACCTATATGCCAGTTAGAGATTTATACCTGCAAGGAATGGTTATATGTCGATATTAGGGAAATTATTGTAACCTTAACCTGTATACATGGAAACAATACCCAAGCATAAAAGTGCATCTGGAATTCAATTCGAACGTACTATAACGTGTAAAGAGTTGAATTTACCTAGGGGTACACAAATCGAGGTGGGAAAAATAGGGCATGCAGAATAACTTTTTATCATGGAATGTAAATCTCGTAATCAAGAAAATATTGGAAACACAATTCCAATGGTACAAACACCATCTCAAACAGATGTTGTATGAGGTCGTAATGATCAAAGGAAAAATGGTCAAAAAATACTCAAAGGGGGGTGGGTTCCACCACTCTAAGTGTCATTTTTATTATTCGTTATTGGATTTGTGTGGAGAGCCCATATTTTTAGGAGTTGATTTCTTCCATTTTTACTATTGGATTCAGATTTCGTGAGTTGTAAGTTAGTGGCCTCACCTTTCTTGTCAATTTTATCCTTTTTTTTTTACATTTTGGATTTTGAGGGACCTGGGAAAACCCCTTGAGGGGGTTGGGATACTCATTTTGAGGAACTATGAGCAATTTAGGTCACTTGTTTCCATTTTAAGGGTGCAACCTAGGTCACACATGTATGATAGATAGGTGTGACCCAAGTCACATGTGTTTCGAGAAAAGATGTGACCTGAATTGCTCTTTTCCTCCAAACAAGTGCGACTTGAAGCCAATATGTGTTTTTTTCCCTTTGACTACTCCATACTGAAATGGTACAATTACAAGATGTTGTGAGTCAACTAGAGAGAGAGGGATGTCGAAACAATTTGCAGAGACATACATGGTGACTAGGTTGTTAGGGACAACCTAGCTAGACATATGCTACTCAAATTCCTTGAGAACTTGTTGATGCAAAGCACATGATTATTGGTCAACAAGATTGTTAAGTTTTGGGACCAGGAGAATTGTACTTTCATAGTCTAGGGTGATCAACTAGAGCTCATGTTACAGGATGTGTACTTCATGACTGATCTTCCTAGGCCAGGAGTGATAGTTGATACTAATCCCATGTGTCAACGTGATGTGGACATGAGCGATATACTAGATTGTAACTACGTGGCGAATGCATAGCTTCATGAGACCTTCATTTTTCTAGTGGATATAGAAATTTTGGAGAGGCAAGGTATTGCTGTGTGTGAATAAGGGTCTTGGGATTTGGTGGTACACACAAAATCTCAGGTGGGAATATGCTCATAGTCGAGCAGGTATTCATGGGGACCTACTTCAGGTGGGACTAAATGTTCCTAACCTTGATTTAGTTACAAATGAACCAAATTAGTCAAACTTATGGGGATTTAGGTTTCACGTCCTTCATATGTCCCTTCTTATTTGAGAGGGTTCCTACCTGACAACCCTAATTTCCAGTGAAATATAACAAACCGATAGAGCCTAAGATGAGGAGATGGGGTGAGATAATGACTAGAGAGGGTGGAGGTGCAATCAATAGAGTGTTCAGCTGGGGATTTTTTCATGGAGTGGCGAGAACTTCCCCTCATGATTGAAGACCATCCTTGTGTAGACATGGATTATAAAGGGGACCCCAAGTTACCTCGTGCTCTTGGCTAGGCTTGGGGGCCAGATGGTATGTATGCATTTGTATTCATAGTTGTGTTTACATCACTAACATAGGTGAGAGCTATACTTTTACATGATATTGGTACTAATGACTTGTCATAATTGTCTTCAAGTGTGGAGCCAATTCTCAAGACGGAATACTAGAGGTGATGAGGCCTGGTCGAAGGGGCTGACCCTGCCCCTCGAGCGCAGTGATAGAGTAGGAGTCTTGAGGCAGTCCTTGATAGACTGTACCATGACATCGATCGTCTACTGAAGGGAGTATCTGATAACGCCTGGAAAAACCTTGATGATGATTTGATTGTGGTCTGCTACGAGGAACCTATTGAGTGGTGTCCTACCATGCTTCGAATTGCATTAGCTTCTAAGGGAATCCAAGCTTTGATGTGGGGATATATGCCCTGTATCGTCTTTGAAGGTGACGATGAGGAGGGAATTGAGGATGATGCCTCAAGCTATTCATATGACTAGCCAATAGTATTTAGAGTTCCCCCCCATGATTTGAGCATGGGGATTTTTTGACTGATATACTTATTTTTATGGAGCTATTGGGGCTCCTTGCTATAAACATGACTAGATTTTGGACATGATTTTATATACATATGCATGTGGATGCAAAAATTTTATTATTTTTTATGAGCCTTTTATGATGATGTGATGGAATATGTATAAATGGATGCAATATGATATGACTAATTAATTTCCTTGTTATTGATGATTAATGTACCACTTTAGAATATCATTATCCATTTGGTTTGATACATTATTGAAATTCCTTAAGACATGGATGAATGTAATGGATTCAAACTGTCTAACTAATTGTTTAGTGTGCCAGAACTTTCTAAAGAGACAATGATCGCCTACCGGATAATAGTTATCCAACTTTGAGACAAACATATGGGAATCCAAATATACATCAAGGTGCCAAATACTCATATTTAGGGCATCGACCAGGGGTCCAATCACAACATCACACTCTTCTTGGTTATTGGTGGTTGCACCAATACACACACCATTGATATGCATAAAGCCATATGCTGGGTAGTAAAGTACCCACACATCCAAGTCAATATTTAGATGATATCTACTTGTACCATCAACGTAGCCGACTTAAATGATAGGAGGAGGATCCATATGATAATATCAAGGAAACAAATCATGATCTTCTTTTTTTTTAAAATGAAAAAAATGAAAAAAATGAAAAACTATGATACAATGAATTGTGAGTTCCTGTAATTTTAACCATAAAATATCTTGAGATACAACCCGTTGCAGGGGTTCTTTGCATGCATCCGTAGAAGCTGTTGTTAGCAATTGTTTTAATTTATTAAAACTTTCATCACATTTTTCATTCCAATCGAATTTCTTACCTTTCTTTTATAATGAGGTTATAGGATATGCAATTTCGAAAATCCTTCAATGAATTTACGATAATAACCTATTTAATTTTGGAAGAGGCAAAATATGATACAAATGATGGGCCAATGAAGGAAGACAATATGTCACGTATCCCAATTTCAATAACATTTTATGTTTAAGAAAACATTATATTTTAGTTTTATTGTAAAGTTTATGACTATTGACCATGTTGGGTCAAGGATGGCTGTAATTAATTATGTTGAATATTTATTAGTTAATAAATAAAAGATGAGACAAATAGCCTAAGGAGGTTGTTGAATGAGTGTCCACTGACCCACTAGGAGGAATATACTGGGGTGAGAATAAACTAACACATGGCAACATCCTCAACCACTTCTAGTTGTTGTAGGGGGCAAATTCCCTAATTTTGTGGTCATGTTCCCCAAGAAAGTGGAATAGATAATATGGGTCATTAATTGAAAAATTGACAAAAAATACCTAGGCATGCATATATATATCCATCAAATTCAGTAGGAGGCTATTCAATCATTACCTTGTGAAAATTTTGAAGTTGAGAAAGGTGCACAAGAGATTCGATGAGGGGAAAGGCAGAAGTGGATTGAGTGATTAAGACTATTTTAAGAACTAGTGCAGCTTGTTAGCTGAGTTCTTTATTGCTGAGGACAGAAGTACTGCTGTTAAGTACTTCTGTGGAGTTGCAGGGGTATTTAATCCCTTTTCTTCACACAGTTCTTTCATCTTGGTGGATTAGTGGACAGGCTCGGGGGTCCTAAGACTAGCAGTTGAGGTATCTTCAGGAAAAGGTTGGGTGGAATGGGCTCCTTGGGTTGTTTATCTCTTCTGCAAGTTATTAGGTTCCATTGTGTTATCACATTTATCTTCATGCAAGCAAGTTCTGGAATGGAAGTAGTCATGATTAGTTTTACTATTATTTCTTAGATACTTTACATATGCAAATAGACTATTTAAGTCTACATTTTATTCAGGAAACTACTTGTATATGTTTAACAGAATAAATGAACCTAGAATTAGAAATGATGGAATGATGAGTAAAATTTCCTTACTGTATTTTTCCACTCATCTTATGATGAAGTACTCTAGTACAGAAGGATGGTTTAGTTGTAGATAGGAATGAGTATGCATGGATAAAAGAATCAGAAAATTGTTATCGAATTGAAAAGTTACTTAGAAATGATTTCACTAATCTTTTCTTTTATTAAGTTTCCAGCATTAGTTTCAAGTAACAGTTTAACATTGGAAGCTTTTACTTCTAGTTTTCCATAATAATTCCTTTCCCAGGACTTAAACTTTTATACTTAAACCTCTAAAGAATACTATTTAAAGTCTATTATAGTAAAATTGTTGATACACAGACAATAAACTGTGTATATTGTAATAAAATAAATACTAATGTAATACAAATAAATTATTTACACTTAGCAAAGAAAACTAATTATTTATTTTAATATTTTATTACCTAAATCATAAACAAGTATTCTAGTTATATTATAAGAAATAATGCACAGTTAAACCCCAAATTGTTTCCTTCTTAACCTCAACACAGTAAGATCATAATGAACAGTCATTAGACTGAAATTTTATTACCTATTGTATGATAAGTATATAAAACAAGTAATTAGTAAACCTAGCTGTAACTCTCATTATAACTATGATATTACTAATAATATTGCAAAATATTCTGCTAAAACCCTACTCTTGCATTTTAAACCTTCTTATCAAATTTCAAAACCTAATTAAGAAGAGAAGAAGTTTCCACAGCTAGCAAATAATTAAAAATAAGATAACTGTAATTACATATGAGAAACAAATCACAACTCTTAAATCTCTGTCCATCGGCTGTTTAAGTCAAATATTAAAATCCAGCTCTTCCATTTAAAAGGAGGACTTTTACTGTTATTTATACCAAAAACCGAATGATAACCTAATATCAAAACTACTTATTTAAAATAAAACCTTAGGTTAATCAGTTGCAATACCACATTTTACAAATGCCATTACAATAACAAAATTTACCAAATGGCTTATTCAAATTCACAGCCATAAATTAACTTACAACTAATTACTGTCATAGCCATGAAACGAATCACAACCAAGTAATTTTATAACAAAAAATCCCTTACAAAATCTTAACCGCACATTGCAATCGAATTCACAAAAGAAAAGCAATGACAACAATTTTATACACTACAGCCGTAGCTCTGGCACTTGAAAACAAAATACAAATAAACAGAGTCCTCGAAGTTTCCAGAAGCTAAACTATACAGTCGGCAAGTGGATCAACACTTATAACCAAAATGCCTTGACATATCTTCATAGCCATGAAAGAGTGCAGTGGTTGAGCAAAGGCCGAGTAAGCTCCACCCATTCTTTTTACAGTATCATTTAACATCCAATAAACAGTTTTACAAGAGTCATAGCTCACAAGTGAAACCCTAGGGGTTATCACTAAGAGCGGCCTTACGGCCTCCTATTCTATCCAAATCAAACCATTTATCTAATACAAGAAGAATGAACACCACAATAATATTTCCTTAGCACCATCGACATCATTGTAAATACACACCAACGACGAAGGGTACCTTAGGGTTGAAACCGAGGCTTACCCGTGTTAGTTTTTCAACATTTAAGCTAGCAATATGTTAAGATCTTTTCACTGAGAGAATAACAAGTACATCAATCACATAAGCACATCACAAGAGACAAGAGACACAAAGATTTTAGGAGGGGAAACCATAAATGGAGAAAACCCCTCAACTTCCTCTAAGATAGTATCACCACAAGATGAGATCCCAAAACAGTAAGATGACCTCCCAACACAACAACAGCCTTCTGTCTTCTGTCAAGCCAAAGTATTTCCTTCTCCAAAGGTGCGCCACACTTGAGAGAGCAAGTGATGTAATTTACAAGTGGTAAATAGAGAGACACACACTCTCTATTTATATTAGTCCGTTCACTTAAGTTGCCATTTCACACGTAGGCTCAACCCTAATAATTACTACTCGAGCCTACACCTTAATTAGTGTATAATAACTCAAGTGCCCCGAAATTGTGGGGACTTACCTAATGACTTGACATGACTTGATTACATTATTAATCCTCCCGATCGGAACATCGGGGCATAACCACATAACTCAAATACATAATAGAAACATCTCAGAATAAACATCGGGTAACAATACATAAGATACATAGAAGAATACATTCCAAAGTTACATATACATCAACACTCCCTCTTAACTAGGAAGGTATTCTTTCGACACAATTTTTCAGCACTGGTCTTCTTCTCTGCATCAACTGGATCATCTTCGTCTTTGAGTCATCTTCGTCTTCAAGTCATCTTCATCTTCAAGTCATCTGGATCTGGATCATCTCTCGATCTGGATCAACACAAATGGCATCATTGGATCTAGATCATCACTCGATCTGGATCAACATCACTGGACTGGATCTGGATCATCACTCGATCTGGATCAACATCAAATGGCATCACTGGATCTAGATCATCACTCGATCTGGATCAACATCACTGGACTGGATCTAGATCATCACTCGATCTGGATCACCACTACTGGATCTGGATCATCACTCGATCTGGATCTCTCGGAGTCATCATAACTGGATCTGGATCATCTCTCGATCTGGATCT
>LPNX010487418.1:6766-192575 GCA_001517045.1 Pseudotsuga menziesii
GTGGTCATATGGGAATGTATTGTAAGATTTAGTGATACTAACTCCTCCTTCACTCTAGATAGTTATGATAAAGAATCAGTTAGATGAGAATCCTCTTTGACTGACGTTTCTTCTCTATTTGGTGTGTTACCATTGATTGGCATATTTTATTCCATAGACTTGAAGGCTCCTCCTTCTACCATCTCATAATCCTCTGGGTGGGTTGATTTCCTAGAATCATCTTCATTTCTTCCTTCTCTTCATATTCTTTCTCTCTTTCTTCTTTGATCTTTGCCTCCTTTTTAAGTCTCTTTCTTTACCGTCTGTATTCATATGCTTTAGAGGTTGACACCTATTGTTTCTGAATAATTAATTCTTGGATTTTTTTTATTTTTACTGGGGTATTAACGATGATCTCATTATCATCTATCTCCAATTCAATATTTCTCTTGGCCCCTGATTCAGTGTTCATCTTATTTTCAGTGCCTTAACCCTTCTTTTATTTTTTCCTGGAATGGAAGTTAAGGTCGATCCTAGAGTTCCCCTCATCCTCTATACATAGTCAACAAAGATATATATAAATTATTCCTAGAAAATTTCAGGGATCTGGGATGGCAATTAATTGCATATGATTCATTTGATTATCCCATGATGCATTAGGGCATCTTCTTTTCCTTGCACCACCTTCTGGCTCATCTCCCATATATATTGTAGTAGGTAAAAGGGAATGTTGATATTGTTATTTGGTTTTATATGAACCCTATTTCTCAAAAGGCCAAACATCCTGAAATGGAAGGTGGGTACATAACTAAGTCTCCTGTTAGAGGTGATTTAATTTAGAATGACACTTGTGATTCCATCCCATAGTTTTGGTATATTATTTGTTTTTACACCATTTTTATCTTCCTCGCGTCTCTCTCCTTTTGTAAAAAAATATTGCTTTGCTTTCATCGCACTCTCTCTGTCATACTTTCCCCAATGAATCCCTTTTGGTATGCATGTGTAAGCTGATATTATTTCTAAATTTTGGATATTTCTACATAAGAAACTACACTAATTCCCCTACAAAGTTCTAAACCAGTAAAAAATGAGGGGGTATATGAAAAAAATGTTCATGTCTTGTGATTTTGAGGTTGCTTAGGAGGCTTATCCTGAGCCTGAATTTCAAAATGGATTATCACCATGGTGTGGCACGAATAAATATCGAAAAACCATGGATTTATAACCCCACATTTGGGTTCATATGTGAAAATCCACTCACAATTATCCAGTGGTGAAAATGAATGGCTTAGATCCATGGAAAATAAAATCAACGGTTGATAGAGATTTCACCAAGGAAATATGCACGGTTTTAAAAGAATCTTTACTCTAGCAGAACAAGATTAAAATGCATGCAAGATCAACCATCGGATGAACAGGTACTGCAGATCGATGGATGAGGAAGATTTAGCTGGGGAAATGTGTGTGGAGAAGTGAGCTATGGAGGTATGCAAAATCCGTTATATGTTACATATTTTGATGATCAAAGATTGAAGGTTGACCAAGATCAACGACGGATAGATATTTCATGAATCCAACATGCACGGAGGATAACTTTTGTCAAGGTTGCGAAATATTGTAGGGTCCACTTATTCGATGGATATGATCTTGAGTGAGCCAGATCTATGGTGTAGAATTCATTTCAAGGTTGCAATGTGCATGAGAGATAAGGAATGTCAGGGTTGCAAAATATTAGTAAGGACTGCACAGTTTGATGGTTGAGATTTTAAATGATCTACTAACGACAATGTATTTTGCGGTCCAAACATGCGCAAAATTTAAGACGATTTGGGGCTGCGAAATATTGGTATACCCCACACCTTTGAATGATGAGGACCTGGTAGAGAGATAGAGATTATTGGTATAGCACATAGGTTTCTCGGACGTAACAAGTCATGTAGGTTGTCCTCGGATGTAATAAGTCCTGGTGAAGCTCACAAGTTATCCTTGGATGTAATTAGTCCTGGTACCACTTATCTAAGTGTAAATAGAGATTCTTGGCGTAGTACGCAGGTTGCTCGAATGTAATCAGTCATGTAGGTTGTCTAGAGTGTAAAAGGGGTCCTAGCATGGTACATAATTTGCTTAGACATAATCAGTCCTGGAAGGTTGTTTGAACAGAAAAGATATTGGAGGTATGTTGTTTGGATATAATAAGTCCTTGAGGTTGACATGAACATAAAATATCCTGGCATGCTACACAGATTGTTTGGTCATAATCAATCCTTGTATGTGTGTGTTCCCATGTATGAGATGACGAGGTCACAAGGCACTTGATGTGCACCTGGGAAGTTATCCTATGTTGGTAGAACACAAGTTGACCATAGAGAGACGTAATGCACTTGGTGTTCTCCTAGGCGATTCTTGCATAGTGGTAGATGCAGGTTACACCCTGGAATGTTCCTATGTTGGTAGAAGGCATGTGGTATGAATCTGGGTTGTGCTCTGTGTGTTTTGTTTTATTTTGTGTAGGACAAACAGATGATATGGATATGATTAGATGATGGTATGAGACACAGGTTATTGTTGTGGAAATGTAAATAATGATACTAGGATGTACCTATGTGAGGGATTTATTATAGATATGATGAATACTTAGATGAGGACTAGGACTACACCCAGCATGAAAAAAGGTTGGATCTATAGAAACTTTGATGATAGATAGTACCATTCGATGATCGACGATAAGATGAATATAGAAGAAACTATGATGATGAATCTGTGATGATGACTGTACCAGATGTGTTGATGTCTGTGTGGAGAGAGAGAGAATACCTTCCTAGTTAAGAGGGAGTGTCCATGTATTTGTAACTTCAAAATATCTGCTGATGTATATTATCATTGTATGTTGTTTTACCCCCATCGAAGATGTGTTTTCCTCCTTTTGGGATGTCATTATTGTGTATGGACCTTGAGGTACAACCTCCATTGGAAGTCAGGGAAATATTCCCCAGTGTAACATCATGTAATGTATTTTTGGAGTCTCTCTCAGAGAAGTTGACCCTGTGAGGGTAAGAGGTCGGCCTCAGTCATGTATTTGGTTAGTCACTTATAAAGTATAAATAGGGAGGCACCCTCCCTCATTTATACACACACTCACTCACTCATGTTCGCATGAGGATAGAGAGAGAGGCAAGGATGAGAGATAGATAGCTGCATAAGACTTCTTCTTATTGGGTTTGATCATATTGTGATGCAGTCTCTACGACATAAATATTATGAGGAAGTTTACGAGGTTTTCTCCTTTATGGTTTCCCTGGTTAAAATCTTCGTGTCTTGTGTATTTGCTCTATTTTGTGTATCTTGTTTTATTTGTTATTCTTTCAGATAAAGATCCTAATTAAGATAATTAGATTAGAAAAACTAGTAGGATTTCATTGGTCTATTATTACCTGAGTCATGTGTTTCTTGGGTCCATTATGCACCATGCTACATGTTAAAGGAAATTTTGTTACAAAACCTATGTTGGTCATTAATCATATATACTTGACCAATTGTTGACACCGTTCTATCAATAAGGGTTCACTTCACACTACCGTAGAAAAATATCGACACAGACTCCCTAAACATTTACCCAAAATGGATTTACCCTTTCCAGCAACACCTACGAAGCAGGTGCAGTATCACCCAAGATGTTTGAGGGAGGTTTGCAGTAACCAAGTTCCACAGTGGGAAGAGGAATCCACACTATATCTTACCCAATCACAACATTGCCCATAAATCCAGGTTCATAACCATGCTATTAACCATATATACTTATCATCTTCATTTGCAATCACAATTACCCAAATTTAAATAAACAAAGATATCAACATACATTAAACTGGTAAACAAGAAAATAGCTCGCATTATTCACACTTAAATGGAAACCATAGATGTAGCATAACCATTCATTGACTTGTCTGATACATCACATAATTAACCCAATTAATGTGGAAAACACATCATTCAAAAATAACACATTCCATGGAACTAAGACATTACAACTGAAAATGCAAAAATTTCAATCAAATTCACTTCATAAGATAGATTCTTCATACCATCAATACTAGAAACGAACAGTAAAAGACAAAGAACATTCCTCATTTGTTGACACAGTTCTGTCAACGGGGGTTCACTTCGCACTATTGTAGACTACTACTTACACAGGCTCCCTAAACATCGGCCCGGAAAGGATTTACCTTTTCCAGCAACACCTACGAAGTAGGTGCAGTCTCTCTTGAGATGTCTGAGGGAGGGCTGTAGGAACCAAGTTTCCGCATTGGGAAGATGAATTCGTACTATTTTTTACCCAATCTCAAAATTACCTAGAAATCCAGGTTTGTAACCACACTATTACCCAGATATACTTATCATCTTCATTTGAAATCACAATTACCCATATTTAAATCAACAAAGACATCAACATACATTAAATCAATAAACACTGCAATAGCTTGCATCATTCACACTTAAACGAAAACCATAGATGTAGCATAATCAGTCATCGACTCATCTAATCCATTGCAGATTTAACCCAAATAATGCAGAAAACACATAATTTAGAAACAACACATTCCATAGAACTAAGACATTACAACTAAAAATGCCAAAATGCCGATCAAATTCACTTCATAAGACAGTGTCTTCATACCATCAGTAGAAGAAACGAACCACAAAAGACAAAAAATATTCCTCGGTCGATTAATCCCAATACGAAATATAGATGCCTTTTTTTATTTACAATCCTAACTCTAATTATAGGCTCACTAGGCCGTTACAAAATGGACCACTTGACCAATATCTAACTAACTCAACCAAAATTCTAGTTTGTTAGTTTCTTCCTCCATTGCGATTGACTTTTGTCTTTTTCGACACCCTCCTTGTCGATGGTGGTACCACACTTTTCTCCAATCCCTTTCCAACACCAATCATGTCTTCTTCCCCCTTGTTAGTATACAATGATGGTTCTTCACATCTTTAGTACCAACAAATACAATCAAAATCTTGATCTTTGTTTAGTGTTGGTTGATGTGGCGTGCCTTAATGTCCTCCTTTCAATGTACCTCTTCTTATCAATGCCAAATCATTTTCTATGAAGGTAGTATAGGAACCCTAACAATACCTTATAACTTGTAGTCATTAGAGGAAGGATTTATTAATATCGACAGTGGGTATACTTCAATGATCACTGACCATTTGATTCTACACGTGTTTGACATTAGTTCCTTTATTCACACTTGCTATATTGTACTTTGGACCTTGGAGCCCATATTCATTGTCGATGAATTTCCTCCTGTCTGTTAATTGTATACATCAATGATCAGTGATCAAACAACATTTTAACATGCTCAACTTTAATTCATTTATTATCACATTGTCAACACATACTATCATTGTGTTTTTGTATTGAATACTTTTGGAACAATAATATAATCGTGAATAGAACCCCTCTTTGATACCGAATGCCTAAGTTGTGCAAGATACACCTACCCTGTTTCAAGTACTTTCAAGGCTATCAAATGTTGCACTTCTCATATTGCTATTTTTTGGTACTAATGTACTTCTTGGCATGGATACACTATGTATTTTTCATAGCCATGCTTGTTTATTGCTAAGTATGGGTATGCCCACCTCAGGGAATCTATTAGATTTTTGTGTGTAGGTACTTGCTAAATCCTTTGTTTTGTAGTTCTCCTCCTTAACACATTGACCATATTTATGGATTATTTGACTTAATGTATTTCAACCATATACTCCATTTTTTACCTCACACATTAGGATCATATGTTATAATGACATTTAAGGATCTTGATGATGAAGGCTTAAAGTGGACTTCAAGACACCTTCAAGACCAAAAATAAACTCTAAAATAAAGAAATTTGTAGTAAATTGGAAACTGATCACTACATTTCCCAAGGATAAGGGAAATCGGTCATGACATTGAACCTAAAAGGAATGACCATACCAATTTGGTAGCTGCATTGAACTCTTAAATCATGACTAGGTCTCAAAATTAAGAAAATTAGTAGTGATAAGTGCACAATGAATTAAATAGAAGTTCGAAATTTGCATGGAAGGGACTTGTAATGCATGCAAAGCATTCTTTTTGGAATCATCACCCAAATTAGACCTAGTGAAAAACTATAAATGAGACCTATAGGGTGCATATATAGAGGTTGGACAAGGTTAACCAAAGGTTGAAGAGCAATATTATATCTAAGAGAAAAATGGTTTCATTTTTTAGATATTTTGATTGAGGCTAAGAGAAAAGGAGGGACTTATACTCTAGAGAAGGGAAATACAACAATCATGACCAAAATATTGTAAGTACTATATTCTTCCTAATAATATATACAAATCGATTCACTTACCCACCCCAGACCCTCAAGATATGTATTATGTGTTTTTGGAGCAATGAATACAGTGGTTTCTTTATGCGTGGTTTGTATTTGTTAAAAGGAATGAGGAATTTTATTTATTTATTTTTTTGCAGGTGTGTTCACAACATTTGGGAGAAGGAACCCGAATACAAGGATCCAAGCTCGTGAAAGTTATTGGGAAAACTTCATTAATAAAGTGAACTTTACTTTCTTCTTGAAAAAAAATAGATTACCATGCATGTAGAATTTAGGGAAAAGTATAAGTAATTTCTTTTGTTTATCTATTGATGAACCTAACCCACTCATCAGGGAACTCACTTCTCTTTTCATCTTTTTGATGATTTCCATCACAATGCTTCCCCCTCAATCCTCTTACATTAATTAAAAAAATACATCAAGAAACTCCTCATGAGGCTCATCCTAATTTAAGGACCCAAAAAGTGAGTCTTTTCAACCCTGGAAAATTTCATGACACACCTTTTCCTGAGCATGTTTAATAGAATACTTCTACCCAACGTTTGACCCACTGACATCCTTAATAAAATCTAGGGCAATACCTACAGTCTGAGCATAGGCCATGGACTGAGACCAATATTTCAATATATATGGACCCCTGCCCCCCGCCCCCCCTTAGACTAAGACACTGAAACCTTGAGCCCACAAAATTCAAAGGAGGGCACAATTCTTGTGAGAAAAAAAAATCACCACAGAGCCTCAACGCTAACTCATCACCCTAAAGATCCTGAGAATGAAGATCATACCCAAGTTTGTTATCTTCTTCAAGAAAAGATTTGCTCAAATAAAGTAATGGAATAGAAATGATAGGACCCAAATTATTACTATCCAAACTAGCATCGGAATTCAATATCTTACCAGAAGTATTGACTATAATAAGTTTTTCCAACCAAAGGAACTCCCAATTGTCCAATTGGGAAGAGGATAATTTGATATCTACAATTTGTTGTCAAGTTTCCACACCCCCTTAATTTGAATACAAAGGGATATGGTGATCACTAACCACGATATCCTTACCACTATGTTTCTCTAAAATGAACCACCCAACTTTAGAGTTGTTCCCATAAAAGTTTACTTGAATCTACAATGGTTGGGTTATCTCCTCCTGCTAAGGAAACTCCTTTTTAGTATAAATTTATTGTTTGGAAATTTATTTAGGAATCCATATTTGTTGTTTAAATTTATTATTACAGTAAGCCAGAATGTGGCCATATGCATGGCACCTTGTGCACTAAAATGGAACATTTATTTAGTCTAGTGTTTGAATGAAAGTCGGATCCCCAACCACCAGATGCATTGAATCATAAATCATTTTACTAAGATATACTTCCACCGGAATTCATGCCATAGAATTTTAGGACCCAAGTAGACAACATTGATCCATAGAAACAAATGTCCCAAGCATTCTCCCAATAGATTTCAATCATGCTTCCATCCAAAAATCTAACGACGGTTAAGGTATCTTGACCCAAATGGGAGAGATAATCATAGCTTCAACCCTAAGGAAAAAATGGGATGCCAAAGTTTTAAGGAAAACAAATTATTCCCAACCAACCAAATACGCCCCAAAATCTTATGTGCTTCCTTCTTCTTCATAAATACCAAAACCAAACTATCCCTTATCTAATGCACGTATGACAGGGCTCACACCCACCAAAGGAGCCCAACACTCCTGCGCCCACTTTATAAGTGCTGCTAAATTAACACTTTGAACACAAAGTTTCCTCATAATTGCTTGACCTTTTAAATAGTTTATGTCTATAATGGAAACACCAGCTCCCACCACCAAGGAAAGGTCATTGCCACGTGACTACACCACCTTCTTGTGCTTTTTAGGTTCCACCATCGAAGAAACCAAGAACACATTGAGAAAGTTAAACAAGTTTAATTTTAAGCCAACAAAATCCCCAATCATACCAGACTCGATATTTAAACCCATCCTTCCAAGTTGTCGATATGATACCTGCAAACGTACAAATGGATCATTGGAAAATACCTCCCACATGAATTTCCTCATCAAATGCACATACATAGATACGCCGGACATGGAACATACATCAGTCCCACCATAAAGTGTATCCATGTCAACCCCAGTCACAGAGGTTGAAAGATCTTGATATGACACAATATACGATTCAAGATTGTGATAGGACCCTTTACCGCATTTGGAGAGCCCATTCAACACTGCCACATCCTCCACCTTGTTATCCGCATGTCGAACCTCTACACAAACAATTAAATCTGTGTCAATTTCACTACTACCCTCACACTCCACCAACCTCGATGTATTACCCATTGCAAAAACATGCAAAGCCTTAGTTTGAACCTCGTCGCCCCAGTCTCCCATCCAACCCTAGGACTTCCACATTTTTCCTCCAAATCTAGATATGTTACTATATTATGTGCATATCAGACCTCTTAATCCATTTCCTTTCTTGCTCGAAGTCATCGAATATAATTATATGATACCCAAATTTATGATATAATTATGAGTTAGTGATAATAATAATTTCTTACTCTTTTGTCTTTGCCATGAATCTTTTTTTTAGAAAAAAAATATGGGAATAAGGAACTAAGAGACCTCTTTAGATATATGCAAAAGTCTCCAAGTTACATATATCATTAAGTCATAGTTTATCCTAGGATTTGAGACATCTAGAGACAACAATTGAGGGTTACTACTCAAAGGGTATGCCTACCTTTCCAATCTTACTATAAAAGACCAAATATGTCAATTTTTTTGAAATATTAAGCTACAAGTTCTCTCATTCACATAGGGTATTTCCAAACCTTAAAAGCATCATAAGATTATACCCAAATGAGACAACGTGAGCTTCATTACCAATCTTTAATAATAGGTTGTTCTCTTTAAATTCCTATGAGCTCCCTCATATCTACCTTGTGATATTAAAATCACGTAGTAGTTTCTATTGACTCATAAAATTTTAAGTTCTTTCAAATTTTAAAATAAAAAGAACAGGCAAGAGTTGGATCAAAAGTGCGAGCAACTAGAATATCTTGGTTGGTTGGATTGTAAGGGTTTGTATGATTCGTTGGAGTTCTTTTAAAATAAAAAGAATACGCAAGAGTTGGATCAAAAGTGCTAGAAACTAGAATATCTTGGTTGGTGGGGTTCTAAGTGTTTGTATGATCCATTGGAGTTCCATGAACATATTGGAAGACGATGTTCTTTATCATCAAATTAAGCATTTACTTCAATTTAATAATTTTTTGATTAGAAAGTATGGGATTTCATGATTCATAATTTTATATTAGTTTAAAATATTATAGATAAACATTATTTTAATGTAAATGATTGGCTATGGACAATATATGTAAACTCTATTTATATGTTTGAAATATTTATTGTTATTAAGATAAACATATTTTTTTTAATTAATGGTTCACCATTAACGATGTTTTATTTTTTTATTTTATAAATTTAATTAACTTTAAAGCTATGTAAAATTAAAGAATAAATAAACTAACTTTATAGAGTTAAAATGGTAAGAAGGATTAACAATTATGCCACATAATGAAACACATTAATTTTGAATGAAAGGAAATTTAACTATTATTGTTTCCACGATAGTTTAACCCAATTATTATGCAACTTACTATATTAATTTTCCTATATTTAAGTTCATGTAGTTCATGATCTTTTTTAGTTAATCAAATTACTAATTAGTGTTTAAAAGCGGTCTTAGTAGTGATGCATTTGAGAATTTTAAAAGAATATCGAATATAAATATAAATATAAATTATAGATATTTTTAAAGATTAAAATGCTTTTCTTATATTTAATGTATTTTGTTAGTAAAAATAAAAACATTTCATTATATATAAATAAAATATATTGTATAGAGAATAGTATCTAGCTATATTTGATCTATGTCAACTTAGAACAATTTTGTCATGTAAATTATATTCTTTTTGTTGCTTATTTTGGAGACACTATATATTTCAAGTGGCTAGTTATGTAATCTTATATATCATTTACAATACAAATTATATCAAAGTTCTAGCTCGTAAGGCTATACAGAAATTAAAAATAGTGTGGCATTATAAGTAATAGCCAAATGTGAACAGTAATGTATTATTAGCAATTTCATGGGCACTATACCCCATAAGTGCTCAAAATGGAATGGGTCTCGGATCGTGTTCAGAAATATTTTCATCATTGATCTCCCATCGCAACCATATTTCTTCTACCTTCCTTAGCCCATTTTTTTATAGTTGGTCTACCTCTTGATTCATTTCATGGTAGATATGTTGATAATTGATGCATTGAAATCTCTTAGTGATCTTGATGTATAGCTACTAGATGTATATTGTTTGGTTTTTTCTCTTTTTCATCCATTCGTTGACAAGTATGGAGTCGCAAAAAATATGAATTTCTTACATTCCTAGACTGAGTGCAAGCATAAATGTATACCTTAAATCAATCAATTCAACTCGATTGTTGGTGGATTAACCCAAACCTGCAGCAAATTTGTGCATGTGAGCATCAATAATAAGAATAATACCCACAACTCCACCTTTTAATAGATTACATTGTGAGGCTCCATCAAACAATGCCCAACATTTGGATTTGTCAATGGTAAACTCTCTGATGATACATTGCTTAATAGGAGCCTTATCTTTTGGAAAGAGTTTGAGGATGGATAAATATTTTCTCCCATAAACTTCTGAGGGTATATGAGCATCCTAAAAATAGCCTTGGTCCAAGCAAACCATACCTTCCACATGACAATCATTGGTAGAGCCTGAAAATCTAGGTATTCTTCGTTGTGCAGACAAGTCGAGAAGGCATCCTTTATATAAAATTGGAGTCACAACAATCTAAGAAACAAGACATAAACTCACAATAGATTTCACAGATCAATTTTACTCAAAAATGACATGAAACAATGAAATTAGGAGTTGTAGTTGTATATTTTCTTATCATTTACAGAAGTAGTGATACAATGCAATACAATGGCATAAAGATCCATACAATTCGAATCCTAGATAGGTCATTCAAATTGATTACATGAGAGTGGCTTGCTTGTTAATTAAACACCACTCGACACATCGGTTAACCACTTAACTCAACCTTAATTGACTCTAATTGACTCGGAGGAAGTTTAGACTGAGTTTAATTGAACAGAACTCAATTGCATGCCAACCAGTAGGTGAGGGCACCTATCTAACTTCAGTTAGGTGAGATGAAATGAAATGCACTGAACTGAGCCACGAAAAGTAGGTGGAGGCGCCTTTAATCACTCCAGTTAATCGAAATTAACCCAAAATAAGCTAATTGATGAGGAAGGCGCCTTTGTAGCTCCAATTTAACTGACAGGTAGGTGAAACAACTTTCAGTTAACTGAATGGGGCACATATGTCATGCAGATAAACCCATATTTTCTCCTATATCAAAGGAGGAGGCCCAATTAGTCTCACTGATTGAAGGGGAAGACTCAGTTAGGCTCCCTGATTGAAGGAGGATGATCAAGTTGATGATGCAGTCACATATTCGAGTCAAGAACTTAGGATAAGTGGTAAATTATGCCAAATAATCCAAATAATGATGTTTGGTTGGATAATGACTCCAACACCCCCCTTAATATAAACTCATGTGAAGGAGTAAGAAAAAGATAGGGCCCCGACAACAAAGGCCATAAGTCACCCTTTACAAAAAATAACTCTAAAATGCTTAAAAAATTCTAAGTGAGGAAAAGAGGAAAAACCCCGTGGGAAGAAAAAACCCCCCTCAAAATGAACACTAAATAATTAATCTGAATCCACCATGGAACTCACCCTCAATAGTGAATGAAGGTAAGCGAACTTCTTCTCAGTGAATATCTTGGTGAAAATGTCTACAATTTGCTCATCTGTGGGACAATATTGTAGAACAACTATTCTGTCATGCACAAGTTCTCTGATGTAGTGCATGTGGATCTTGATGTGTTTGGTTCTCTATCTCTGAACTGGATCTGTCAAGATATTGATATCACTCTAATGTTTTTTTTAAATGACAGTAGATGAAGTACTACCAATATCAACCTCGAAAAAAATACCTTGCAGCCAAACTACCTGTATGCATGCATTGACTGCTCCCCTGTACTCTACCTTTGTTGAAGAAAGGGCAATGACAGCCTATTTTTTTCTTGACCAAAAAATAGCCTAGAACCAAACATGAAAACATATCCGGAAGTAGACTTTGTATCTATGGTATCTCGTTCCCAATCAGAATCTGTGAATCCTACCAAGTCTAGTTTAGAATCAACAGCATAGTGAATGCCATAGGATCTAGTACCCTGCACATACTATAGAATCCTCTTGGATTCCCTCCAATGAATTTCATGAGGCTGATTCAGATATCTGTATACATCATTCATGACATAACAAATTTCAGGCCTTGAATGTGTCAAGTAGAGAAGGCTTCCGATCAACTGACAATAGAGAGTAGAATCCACCTGTGGAGTAGTATTTCCCTCTTCAAGACTGCTTCCTAGGAGGAATGGGAAAGGTGTTGCCATACAATCAGCCATATTAAACTTGATTAACATGTCTGAAGTGTATTTGGATTGTGTCACCATAATACCATCAAAATCTTGAGTTATTTCTAGCCTGAGAAACTGTCTAATCAGCAAGCCTAGATCACTCATCTCAAAAGCTTCATGTAAAGCAGTTTTTATAAAGCTAATTGAAGCAAGGGTGATTCCTGTGATTAATAGATCATCAATATATAGAACTATAATCAGACAATTACCTTCATATTGCTGCAAGTACAAATTTGGATCATACTTACATCTTTCAAAATTTTGTCAGAGAAGAAAATAATCCATTTTGGCGTACCAAGATCTTGGGGCCTATTTTAAGCCATATAAGGATTTCTAAAGTTTACAAACCAATGATAGATATGATGTGTATCCTTCATGATGATTCATGTAGATCTCTTCTTGTATGAATCCATGAAGGAAAACACTTTTTAAATCCATATGGTGCACCTCCCAATGCTTGGATGCAGAAATGGCTAAGACTAGCCAAATAGAATCCATGTTTGTTGTCGGTGCAAAGGTCTTAGTGTAGTCCAATACTTGGACTTGGGAGAAGCCTTTTTCTACCAGTAGTGATTTATATTTTCAGGTTAATCCATCTACATCAACCTTTTTCTGATAGACCCATTTTCATTGAACAAGTTTCCTCCTAGGTGGAAGGGAAACTAGCTCCCAAGTTGCATTTTTTCGGAGACAGTTGAACTCTTCATCCATTGCAGCTTGCCATCGAGGATAATTACGAACATGATAATATGACTTAGTATCAGATAAAATAATCATGTATCATTTCTCATACAACAAATAATCATTCCAATAAATAGCAATACCTACTCTTTGAAAATATTGCCGAGTTCTCCTTGGATCGGTAGGGTTTCCAACATTTAACTCGATAGAAGAGAGAGTCTTTTCAACCTAGTTTGGTAGATGAGTGGGCTCATTAGGATATGATTCAGAACCTTATTTTTAATCATCACTGATATCATACATCATATCTGAAATATCAGATCTCACACTTTCATTTTCATCTCCATAATCTTTAGCAGAAGGACAGGGAATTTCAGCAGTTTCTTCATCTACTAGTTTCAAATATTGGAGAGGTTCTTCGAAGAGGACACTTCTATCTATCAGTATATTTTTTGTTTTTATATTCAATATTTTTTATCCCCTTTCTTCATCAGTATACCCAATCAATATGCACTCAACACTCTATGGTTGCAAATACTTTCTCTTATCTAGTGGAATTCGAGCCCAAGTAGTGAACCCAAAAACTCTGAAATTGGACACATCTGGTTTGTGACTAAAGTATGCCTCGAAAGGTATTTTTCCTTTCATGGATGAATGTGGAACCCTATTAATAATGTAGGAAGAAACATTCATGGATTCATCCCAAATATTTGCATCCAAATCCTTAGGCTCAAGCATACAGGCTGCCATTTCTTTCAGTACCCGGATTTTCCTTTTCGCTATAGCATTCTGCTGAGGTGTGTAAGGAATGGTGTGCTGAATCTTGATTCCACTTTGAGAATAATTTAAGAAGCTATGAATTGGTGTACTCACCTCCATTATCATATATGGATATTTGATCTTTCTCACAGTAGGATTCTCAACGAAAGCTTTGAAATCTATGAATTTTTCAAGAACTTCCGACTTCTTTTTGAGAAAAAAAACCATGTAAATCTTGAAAGGTCATCTATGAAAGCAAGCACATACCTTGAATCATTCATAGAGGTTGTAGGAATTGTACCGTTGATATAAAAATGTATCATCCCCAAAATACATGTATCTCTACTTGCTTTTCCTCGATCAAACTTACGCTCAGGATGCTTGTTGACTATTCAGCATCCCTTGCAGATCCCTTTTGAGGATTTGATTACTGAAAGGCCTTCCACCATGGAATCCTTTTGTAGCAGATGCAAATATTTGTAGTTTATGTGTCCAAAAATTTCATGCCACATCCGGCTAACCTCATTCCCATGAGTCAGAAGGGCGGATGGCTTTGAATCAGGCACATAGTTAGAAAACTCATAGGTCTTAGCAGAGTGATTTTCTTTCCCTACAGCAATGAGTTTTCGATGCTATATATGAGATATCAACATAATTTGGGTTGCACGTAAATCTTTCAGGAAAACCTATGTGTGTCATTTGATACACAAACAACAAGTTTGAAGCTAAAGAGGGCACATATAGAACATTTTTGAACCTTCCATGTTCTAGTTGGACAGTACCTTTTCCTTTTGATGAGATTTGAGAGTAATATCCCATGTGAATGGAGATGGTGTTGTCGAAATCCAATGATGTGAAATAATCCTTGCATGAAACTATATGATTCGAATCTCTAGAGTCAATGAGGAGACATCTAGATTTCAAAACATTATCCATTAGTGCATGGCCTCTTTCAAGTTAGTGAGTCCGGTCTCCAGCATCCTTCTTCCTTGTGCCTTTTGGAAGAGTAATGTTGTTTTTATCTAGGATAAGGGACATTTGGTAAATTGTTCTCTTCATGCAATAGATTTCATGATGAAATCCTCTTCCACAGTAAGAGCAGTTGCTATTTTCTTTTCCCTTTTGCTTGTTCTTCCTTAAGCCTGAGGGCTCATCCAACTACTGATTTTTCTCCTTCTTCTTGGGAGGGTCAAACCTTGTCCTCTCTTTCTTTTTATTTCCTTTAACATTCGAAACCTTGGTTCCTCCAAAAAACAAATCTTGATCTTTATAGGATATTAAGATTCCCATTTGCACAAGCTTATCATTCTCATTGGTGAGAGATTCAATGAATGCATTCAGGGTCGACATCTTCCAATTTGGAATTGTAAGCTTTTAGGTATGGAAGGTAGACACAAAAATAGAGTAGTCTGGTTCAAGTTTCAAAAGGATAGAAAGGATGAGATAACGGTCCTAGTTTATTTTGCAACGAGAATGTACACAAATTTTAGCAGGATGAGGCACTGTGAAATCTTGTAGACTCCGCACCTTTGAATGAAAGAACTTGTGGCGGAGTTATGATCTACGGTCGAAATTAAATTCGCAATGGGAACACGTGGAAGGTTTAGCAAGTTGGCGGATAGCGAAATGGAGAAAAATATGGATAAAATAAATGATGTAGATTTCATCTTGGAAAGATAAATGGCTTAGTAAAGGCCGCATCCTTTGACGGTTAAGATTACTGAATATTTAGATCTGCATCCAGAAATCATTTCATGACAAAAAAGATGCAATATGGGTAAGGGTATAAAAAAGTATAAAGAGTACCATGCACATGAATTTGAGGCATTATTTTATTCTATAGCATCAGAAAGCGAGATCTTGAACAGTGCAAGAGAATACAACTCATATGGAGTTATTCAACCACCTATAAAAGTCACCAGGTAGGCCTTTTGTCCCTTCTAAAACTATAAAATGGCTCAGTATGAAAGTATGGAAGTTAAGAACTTAGAGTATCAGAAGGTAGAAGAAGCTTTCGAGGATAGGGATGTTGAGGTATTCGATATTATTATTCTAAATGGACCCATTCATGAGGTTAATGAGAAGCTAATACTGCTTAAAGAATAGGGGAATGATGTGCATAACATTTACCATTCTTACTTCCATTGTTTCACAACTGACCAAACCTTGAGTTGCCCAGAATTTCTGGATTAATGTGCCAATAAATACTTCCATTGTTTCACAACTGACCAAACCCTGAGTTGCCTAGAATTTGTGGATTAATGTGCCAATAAATACTATCTTTCTAAGAGAGTGATTATGAACATTACCAGCTCCATAGTCATTTTCCCTATCAGCCCTTTAGCTATTAGAAAATCCTTGCCAGTCCCTGATGATTTTACCCTAAAATCCCAAAATTATTAATAAGAGTATGTACTTCAATGTTTCAAAGAGTTTTTGGTATAAAAGAAGCAATATTTCTTCAAAAAATGATTCAAACCTGATGTGAATCTTTTAGAACAACCATTTCCAATTGATTCCAGCTTGTTCAAGGAACAAACCTAGTGCACGGTCACTCTGTTGAGTCAGTTCCTAGGTCTCGACAATGAAAAATACATTACTGAGTCTCTCATGAGTTTAGTTTTTGTCTTAAACACTTGCATAATCAATTCAAATGATCCAAGTCAGACATTCTAGGTTTCATTTCTTAAGTTCGATGAGTTCTTAGCTGAGAATATCCATTCTCAGTTAATGGACTTCAGTAGGACCAAAACCTTTAGGTTTCAATCTTATTTGTTAAAAATGTTCCTTTCTTTCAATGAAGAGAATTTGCAGTTACCAAAAATGGTATTGACTTGGGAAATGGGTAAGGATTACTCAAAATTCATGAGCTTCCTCATGTATGAGATAAACAATGCCATTTTTCAAAGATGCTACCAGAGTATTACTAGAGATGAGAACTATTTTGCAGTTCTCTATAGATAGCAGGATAGGTGACTAGTTCTTATTTGAGAATGGAACTGTGATCAGATTGTATGGCTTTACTCATCCACCATATATGTTTCCATCCTTCTTAACCCCTAGGGTGTTCTCCATGGAGCTCTTTAGGTAGAAATTAATAGTAGAAATAGAACACTTCTTGAAATTCAAAAAACTTCTACTGATATTAAGTATCCCTAGGAGATAGGGCCTTTTACCATCAAGAATAAAACCATTTTTCGATGATTGAGAACTTATTGAAGGAGATGGGATTTCCTACAGATTCTGCAGTTGATTATGACCCTCATTAGGTCATCTCAAATAGGAGGAAAGTTGTGAAGAGAAAACCTTTCAAGCATGTAGAGGTTGTTGGGTTGGCAGATGTTACCAATTGAGATGACTATCCAAAAGAGAATCCCAAAGATACTGATGTACAGGAGGACTCAAGTTCTTCTTTAAAATACATTAGTTCTTTGATTCTTGATATTTCTAAGTTGGTTGCATTATCTCTAAATATTACACCCTTGTCCAGTCACTCAGAGAAAAAAAGTAAATGATATCTTTCAGATGCCATGGACATTGAAGAGGAGGACACTGCCAAGACTCCTAAGAGGAAGAAGATTCAAGAAAAGGGACAACTAGTTCAAACTACATCAGAGGACAAAGGAAAGAAGAAGGTGAAAATAACTGGATCGGTTTTTGAAGTCAATAAGTATGCCTTCACTGACACACCAACTGAATCTACATCACAATTCAAGAGCAAGGTGGAACTATTGGAAAAGTATAAGGACACAAAGGATGTGACTTCAGAAGAAGCACTAAAGTTGTACTCAGAAATAAGAAATATTTCAAATCAAGATGTGTCACTTATTATTGGAAGAGACTAGGTCCATAACACTTTAAAATTTGCATTAGCAACCAATAGCAAGGTTTCTAAAATAAAGATGGACCTGGAGGGCATTCCTATCCCAGATATGATTCATTTTCACAAACAGACTAGGGATATTTTGTTTACAAACTTGTTGAAGTCCACATCAAATTTTTCTAAGATGGAAACTACCAAGAGAAAAATTAAGAACCATCTAAGACAGGAAAAGGTAGAAAATAAAGCACATCAGGCACAGATAAAAAATATGCAAACGTTGCTGGGGGTCAAGATGACAAGGAAGTAGGAATGACAAATCTATTATATGAAAAGGAGAATACCATCCAGTTGGTAAAAAAGAAGTTAAAAATACATGCTACTCAGATGATAGAAGGACCTAAACTTGCTGAGATAGAGAAAGAAAAAGAAGGTCTAAAGAATGAGCTGACTGATTGTAAGGCAAAGTTATTAAAGTTTTTTGATAAGGAGAAACAATGGCACAAATACATGACTTTGGCAGTGGAAACTATAAAGTTTTTGAAAAGAAAATATGATGAAATAGAGAGGAAGTTACAGGAGAAATAGAAAGATCTTGAAGACAAGATCATTTATCCTATAGCTCAATCTGGTGAACATGCCATAGTCTAAGCCATGTCACAAGTAGGCATAAAGGATTTAGAATTGATTGGGTTGAAAATCCAAAACATGACCTTGGATAACCTATCATTGAAAAGAGAGTAGGAAAGGAGAGCTTTGGAATCCAAGTCTAATGCTTGGGAGGCCAAATGTCAAGAGCTGTCGACAAAGAATGATAAATTGACGAAACAGGTGCCAGGACAACTATAGGTTCAAGGGGAAAAACATATTATATGGGATGTCGTTATAGAAGAAGCAAACAAATTCAGACCCTACTTGGACTATATTTTAGATAAGGAATTGGTGATACACTCATCTAGACAGGATCTAACAGTAGCAAGAGAAAAGTTGAATAAGAAATCAGTCGACTGTGCCAAAAATGCTATTGATTTGTTGAATAGTTTGTCAGAGGATGATCTAAAGAAATAAAATGTCAAATATAGGATCTCCATCATGACTTGGGATAGGAAGGTTATAAAAAACTATCACCACTTTGACACAGTCCAAACAAAGGTTGATATTTTGTCCCACCAAGTGAAGTTGTTTATTGAGATGTTTGACCCATTGTTTAAGAAAGGCATCCCTTTATTTTGGTAAGAAAAGGGTGCTATGTTAACTCAAAATGAATACTATGAAAAACTTATTGCATGCAGACTAGAACACATAAATTTGGCAAATATAAATCAGTCACTATTTGGCAGGGTAATTGTAGACAAATTGGCCGACGAATTTGAAATCATGTTTTCCTTCAAAGAAGCATGTGCACATTTGCAAAGATATTATTACAAGGATCTCATCGAGATATGCATGTTAGCGAAAGAAATGGCCACTCGAGAATTACCATCTCTAGTTCAGTGGAAGACAGTCGAGAGGTTCAGAAGTACTAAATACAAATTGCGTGCCCAAATGTGAGGAGGAACAGGTCAAGATGAGTCAGCAGAAAACGGTTGGAAGGATCTTGAACTCTCATTTTCATGTCAAGCAATCTTGAGCCCCATCCATCACATTACTATTTTTATCAAGCATGCTCGATATTCCATATTCCCTATTTCATGTAGAAGTCATGGTGAACGCGCCACCTCATAGCTGTCAAGATATACGATGAGGATTTGTGATTGATTCCCTATTTTTATAACCTAATTAGGCTCTGTTTCGAGTTTGGTCTCGGGAGCCATAACACTATAAATGTAACCTATTCAAAGGAAGTAAAGGGTTGATTCGACTTTCATTTATTTAGGCCTCTGTGCTCGGATTGTAGCTTTGCAAACTTTCTTGGAAGTGATAATGAAAAATGCTTCTCTAAGTTTATGAGATTCATCATGGTGTTCCTACTCAGTTTGTGTTTCCTGTATGCATTATTTTCATATGTGTAAATTCTTTCTAATGCTTTCTATTTGTATGTGAGGAATTCATTTCATTAAACGCTCCTTTCATCAGATATGTCATTCGTAATGTGTATATAATGATTTGTTATGGAACTCATCCTTGTTAGATGCTCCATTTCAGTCATTTCCCTTATTTGTTGTTCTTCTAAAGGTGTTTTCAGGGGATTCATCTGTAGATAGGTGTCCCTTGCTGCACTAGACTTTTTCTCTTTTATCCTACCACCACTTGAAGATATTTGGATGAATATTGCACTTAATTTTCCTTAGAGTACGAAAGGCAAAATTATTGCTCATTGTTTGCTATAATATCCTTGAATAGTTCAAAATGTAAATCCATTGCTGAATGGTTTTCGATATCTGACTGTCTTACAATATTTAAATTTACAAATAAATATGATACCATCAGAAATATAGCCTTCAAAAATATTGTTTGAAGCCAAATGTATATGTGAACATTTTTGTGACAAAGAGAGATCCCTATCTAACTGTATTGGCTAGAATACAGTCTAAAGATTGGTTTGAAATGGTTACCCCTGTCACTTCCTACCACAACCACATGAAATATATAGGGTGATAACATATTGGCACCTTTTATGGGGAACCAATTGCTATTATCTCCTTGAGGAATCAACATTGTTTTAGTTCTATGACCTGGTTGAGTAGCCAGTCCTAGACACATGCTAGTTGTATATGCTCTGGTGACTCCACTTAAAGCCTTTGAAATGTGACTCCAATAGGAATAACAACCACCCAGAAGCTACAAAGGCTTTCAAAGTTCCTATGGCAACTCTACTGAGAAAATGAGCTCAATATAACAGACCTGGAAAGGCATGGTGGAAAATAAGGTACTCCACTGTGAATCTTCTCCAGGACATCTGGTCCTTTCTAGTAATTTTTTTCCTATCCTCTCCTAGATTGGTCAAAATAACTTTCCATTGTTTATGGAACTCAGAACAAGGCCAAGGGTTCACCCTTGTATATCCTTCTTTAAGAACTAAAAATATATCTTTGTCTTATACATATGACTTTGACCAAGATCCTTCAGTCGAGCCACACAAGAAAAATGATCATCCCTGTAAAACTCATGATGCTACAGATGACATTGCATAATTTTCTTAACCTCTAGGAAAGGGCATCCATCCCTTGTCTCATCGAGAATGCCCTCCACTTCCCTCTGGATTAGCCTCATTAAACTCCTCTTCCACAAAATAGCCTGCTATCATTTCCTTATTTCCCACCACTTTATATATTGAGAAACCTTCATCATTCAATTTTATAGTCCTTCATATCTCTGCAGTTCATCATAGCAGATTGAGTCTGTTTGTCATGCCACCTTTAATCCCTCTTGAAAAACCTACTAAAACCTCAGGTAAATCTAAAGGTTTCACACCTATACTCTTCCCTGGAGTTATTCATTACCATCCCTAAGGGTATGCCCAAAAATCAGTAGTTTACTAGGGATAATGGGTATTTAGCTGAAGAACACTTGGGGTGGTTTGCAGTCTGGACTAACCTGGAAGAAATAGTGCATGAGGATGTTAAAGTCAAACTGTTCTCCCATAGTCTTGCTAGAGAGGCAAGAATATGGTTCACCAATATTCTAGACAACTCAATCCCGGGCTATCAAGCTTTTGAGGATTCTTTCAAGAACAAATAGGCAGAAAAGGAATACCCTAGGAAGTTTTTGTCAAAATTCCATTCCATGAAGAGGATGGAGAGGGAATATGTTTAGGATTTTTCTGACAGGTTCATGAAATTGTATCATGCTATCCCTTCCCAGTTCAAGCCTCCCCTTGGTTCTTCCCAAATTCAATATGCTGAGGAATTTGATAGTGAATTTACCCTATGGCTAAGTGAAAGAAAATTAGCCTCCTTGGCTGATACAATAAATGATGCCATAGAGGTATAAATAAACCTGACTACTGATAAATAGAAAAGACGAGAGGAGGGAGAAAAAGGGAAGGATAAAGATCCCATATATCCTTTTTCCTCAATTTCACAAGAGACCAGGATGGACATGATGTTGGAAGCCATGGAAAGGTTGATGGAGATACTCACTATGGACCACAACCCACCTCCCATAAAAGATAAAGGTCAAAAAACAAGAATCGGGACTTTAGAGGACCCCTCCCTTCTCTAAGGAATCAAATAATCCCTGAAACTCCTTTGCATTTTGAATTACAAGAGGAATAAGAGCCAAAGTTAAATGTGGGAGAGGGACCTGTGGGTGCTTTCCCAACTCAAATTGCACCTGCGAATTTTCATGGGCATACAAAACCTCATCTGCTGGTGGAAGATGAAGAGGATAAATAACTAAAGTGCGCTTTGTGTTCTTGTCCTTCTTGGTATGAAGATTACAATCAGCAGGAGGAAGGTAGCTTTTTTCCATTGTTCTTTACCTCATTTGATTTTCTGAAACATAGATTAATGTTTTCTAATCAAACACAAAAACTGGAGGTTAGAAATAATGTCATGGCATTTGTAGGAGTGGATAGTGAGAAGGATGAACAAGTAGAATCATATGTGCATTCCAATCCTTCCTTTTATGAGAAGGAATATGATCAACCTAGTGTTGTACAGGAGGAGTATTATACTTTGCTTGATGAGGAATTCCCTCAATTTGTTAAAAATCTTGTCTGTGGGGGTTTTGAAGAAGATTTAAGCTCACCAATATACTATTAGAATAGTAATCCAACCCATTAGTACCTTAGTTTAACTCCTTAGTCAATTTTATTTCTTTTATGCAGTAATACACTATGATTTTGGACTTAGGGTGCTTAGTTGGACACATACCAAGTCAAATTGAGGCATTCACACCCACATGAGAACTCCATCTCATTCAACCAGCCACATGTTTTCCCTCGTCATTGCTGGTGTGATCCCATTCATCGAATGTTGTCACGTGCCCCAATTTTGCAAAAAAACAATATTATCTTATTTGATTTTATTTAAGGACAATATGTTAAATTTTATGCTAAGTTGTAATTGATGACTCAGCAGAGTCAAGGATATTTAATGTAATTCTGAATATTTTAATTATAAATAAATAAAAGTGGAGACAACAGCTTAGGAGAGTTGTTAAAAGAGTGTTTACTGGTCAAATTGGTGGAGGAGACTGGGTGGAAATCAAACAGACATGTGGCAGCATCCTCAAACCACTTCCAATTGTTGCACGTGGTAACCTCCCTATATTTGGGGTCATGATTCCCCAAGAAAGTGGAATCAGAGCAGGTGGCTCAATTAATGACAACTGAACCAAAATACCTAGGCAATCTTTATAAAAATTCCCATTGAAGAGAGCTGGGGCTGCTCATTTCTAGAGAAGTGATCATTCAGGTGAATGTACTTCAGAGAAATTCAATGGAAGGGAATTGTGGAAAGAGTTTGAGGGGATAAATGCTAAGTGATCTAGTGCAACTTTTCAGTTTAAGGATCTTACTGCTGAGTGCAGATTGTTTTACTGAGTCATTGGACTAGTCTATTGTTTGCATGCTCCACCATTTCTCAGCCAAGAATACCAGGAACAGGCTCGGGGGTCCCGAGGAAGCGTTGTTTGAGCGCTCTCCAGGATTTTGGTAGGGAGGAACGACCTCCTAACGATGTTGTTGTCTATCCTAATAAGGTTCTACATAATTTTTTTTTACTGTGTTAGATAGTTAAATCTGAATCTAACTGTTAAATGAATGCAAAATATTTAGTTGTAAAATGTTAGAGTTATTAATATTTTAGATTATTGAAGAAATGAATCTGAGTTAGATGGAAAATAATTATCATCTGTGTTTTTCCACACCTGGAAGGACCAGGCCGTACTCTAGCACATACAGAGTATTTAAAGTAGATGAAAAAATGATAAGAGACTGAATTGAATAGATGTGGTTCTGCATTTCATAATAGCAGAGTAATTTATTTCAGTATGTAGGTTATTGTCAAAAAGAACAATAATTTGGGTATCTATGTTATTGTTTTTACAAGATTATGTATGTAAATATACTGGAAAAGAAATAGTAGTAATCTAGTGCAGGTAGAAGGATTAGTATGTTAAGAAAATACCTTAGTAGATAAATGTTGTATTTACAGACAGTAGATTATTCTTTTATTTCAAGTTAAAATATGTTGTAGGTTAAACTGTGTTACATTATAGAAATATTCCTTTGTATATATTTAGTAACTATTTGCAACGCAATAGAAATATCACAATCAAGCTACTTTATTACATTCAGCTAAATAAATAAATAAAATACAAACACTTAGTTTTATTTACTAATCATATCAACTAAACTAAGTCTAACAAATACTATAAACCAAGTAGGGTGATATTAAAATATTTAAATTATAAAGAACAAACTAAGTTACAGAGTCTATGTATATCTTTTCAAGAAACTCTGAGTAAACCCTATCTGTCATTTATTAAATAAAAACAATAAGAATATGATAATAACTAACATATAAATAAATGTCTATTTATGAAAAGAACCGTTTTTAATTTTACAAACAGGTTATACCTGTGAAAGTAAACTACAGGGTCAAAACCCTAAACTATTATTTTTACAAATAACAAACATTTAAGCTATAATCCAATTACTTGGATTATTTAATTAATAAACAATTAAACTAATATAAATTAATTACAGTCCATTAAGGACAAATGAAAAGGCAAATGTAATGTTACAACTGGAAATTTTTATAACACACCTATAACACTAATTAAAACAAATTTAACAAGTAACAGAACCTATTAAAAATAAATTGAAAGATTTATTTAAACAAGGGTTTCATTTAGGAAAGCCCTAGCTCGTATATACACACAAGATAAAATAAACAGTAAAAATTCTTTATTCATAGTCAAATAGGGTAAAACCCTAAGTTACATAGAGTCAGAAAATAGTATTACTGTAAACCGAGTCCGAGCTTGAAAGAAGTCTTTTTAAAAACCATTGTATTGCATTGACAAGCCGTAAGGCTAGAAATCTAAACCAAACACAACACCCAGCTCACGGTGGGGACTACCCCTCGACGAAGCGAGGGTTTGAAAACAGAATAGAACCCAATAACATTTAAAAATAAACTGCATAGCTAAAAGTGAAGCCGGACAAGCTTCCAAGCTCAGGGTTACACCATCGACAACCTTGTTACAAGTAGGCCAAGAACCCAAACGTTGACCACATGGCTTATCGGATTGAAGCCACAGCCTTTGAAGACAACCAACATCATCTTCTTCTCATAGTTTGCAAGTGGAGTCTTGAGTTCCTGCAAAGTGAGCATAGTACTGCGTTAAATTTAAAACTCTTTCTATAAAAATAAACTAACTGTAACACAATATTTACTATTAGCTTTCTATCCTTGATTAAAACTAAAATATTTACCTTAATAAGAGTATCGAACAGTCTGCGACGGGACTATCACCAACGACAGTGTGCATATAAAAATTCCAAACCCTACTACGTAGATGGAGCACCACCAACAGAGGTGAAGCTTAGCTTCTCACCACAGTTACAGGCCACAGGGAAGGCAAAACGAAGTTTAAGATAGACTATGAATAAGTGCAAATAACCATTGAACTCTAGCTTGGTAAAACCAAAGCGATGAAGGCTAGCAACAAGACCAAGCTCAAGAAACTACAACACGATAAACCCAAGCGTTGGGGCAAATTGGAACAAGAATAATACTCACAGCCACCATGAAAATCTTACAGAGTAGCCCAAAGGCCAGCATGAACTGCAGAGGAAGAATAGCAAAGGGTTAGGGTTGCAATGGTTTTATATCTCCAATACATGGATAGGAGGTGACCACGTGCCCTCAATAATTCAAACAATGCATGGGTCGAGTTCTATAGTCACCTGCGTTTCAAATAATTCCAATCATTTAAACATGATTCTCATCAAAACGATGCATAAAAATATAATGTATTCCTTTATTTATCATGTCGTAAATTATATGTATTTCTTATCATAATGTTTGATAGCTCATCATTGGCATTTGGGTAACAATGTTAAGTTAACGTTGACCTAGAGAAAAGGTGATAACCATTTAAACATTGGTAAATCCCGAAATCGACCATGCTTACAACAAGTAGGCTTATATAATTACATAACCATGATAAGTATGTATATATTTAATCCAAAGTCATCACTTATAAACCAACAAATCGAATGGTTTTAATTTATGAAATTGAATACAGTTGGATAGCATAGTAAAAGAATATATTCATAAATTCTTTTACAAAGTTCAATTTTGGTTTAGACTTTCATAGACTCTAGTTGTTTCTCAACTTGTCAATTTCTAGTAATTTACCATGATTATTTATTTGGTAAGATAATTTTGTGATTATACAAGATAGCTTGTACTTAGCATAGGATAGAATGTTGAACATTATAGAAATATCTACCTTGAAAGATGTTATAGACAATAACTTAATGTAAGAAAGGCGTTATAGTAATAATAAGAATTACAATGGAATAATCCTACTCAAGTCCATAATCATTGGAACAACATGGATTGACTTAGATTTAAGAAGTGAAGGCAAACAATATTCCATGTGAAACAATGAAGTTGGTTTTACACTAATCAAGCTTATAATATCAAGAAGTTTTACAGGCAGTAAGTTTCCCTACAGAATGTAAATATCGACCAGCTTGGTACTCAAGTAATTAATACGATAATGTATATGATAAAATAGTACATGAAATACGACACTCACAAGGAAGCTAATAACTTGTTAATGAGCAATTTATTTATACATATAAGTCATAAACCAATAGAACAATAAGTATAACATTTGCAAGATAAGCATGATAAAATAGAATTTAATATGCGACATAGAATACGAGCTTAGAGTCACAGTAAGTATCGTTGGTGTCGCTAAGTTTGATAAAGAAAGGAACTCTTTTATTTGAACTTTGCTTACAAAGAAAAACTAGAGAAAACAAACTACTTTACCTCATTGAAGTTGCTTGGAATTTATTAGCTTATCTACTAATAATATTAATTGAAAATAGAAACACTTCTTGATACTTTATGAATTTAAAACGTTTACTTGTTCGATCATACCTGTAAACCTGTAAGAACCAGTAATATTTATGCATTAGCATAAATGCTAAGTAATCTTAGGATTCAAAGTTAGATTCCACCTACTTTCCATACAGAAGAATCATCAGTAAACTGAAATAAAACAATACGCAAGTAAACCCTATTCATGTTATGAAAAGGAAACTACTTTAATTAACGTAATTTGAAAATATGTAATACTAATCGTTGGACTTTTTCTTTTTCCACTAACCTTTAGCTATTAGTAAACCGCAGTTTCAACATTTTATGTTATCTCAAAATTTTAAATTTTTTGTGAATTTTTGGGGTTTTGACAAATGTGGATAACTTGGTAGACTAGGAGCGCTAGAGGTGGATTTTATCCATTTTTTACTTGATTTGGTGCATTTAATGCCACCTAGAGCCTCTCACTCACCTAGATTTCCACACCCATGCATGCTAAGGTATAAGCATTGGCCCATGTCACCTTAGCCACATCCACACAACAATTCGTGGCCATTTGGGCTAATTTGGAGCATGATTGGCCCACCTTGGGGGGATTGATGCCAATTTGGCAATGTTCACTTGTACAGTCACATTGGGCTCCCAAATCATCATGAAACACTTCTTATGTAATATAACCCTGTGACTAACATGTTTTTATGTTAGACGGTCAAAATATAACCTCTTTCTGTTCACATTGCATGCATAAATTGCTTCTCATTTAATGGTTTTTTGTTGGTTTTGCATAAAATTCGATTTGTGAGTTTCTCTAAGGCTCCTATATATTATTGTATATTTAAATTATCACATGGTACCAGACATGAGTATATTTTATTGAGTTTCATATCAATCTAGAGCATTTTGAGATGCATTTTTAGAAAAATTCCAGATAAAATTGAGTTGTTTTGCAGGACATTTGAAGTGTACTTCCTCAAATTAAAGTCCTCAGTTTCACATTTTATTACTCAAAATGATTACACAAACTTCAGACTTGTTTGTCCATAAACCAAATGTCTCAAATTTCAGGATTTTTGGAACTAGAGCATGGGCTCGAATCCCTTCTGAAAAGAGGAAGGCCTTGCAGCCAAAAATAAAGGAGTTCATCATGGTTGGGTATAGTGCAGATAAAAAAGGTTACAAACTCTTTGACACTTCCACACTCAAGACATTTTTTGAAAGAAGTGTGCAATTCAAAGAGGAACCAATACCGGATTTTGAGCTTGCACCGGGGGAATGCTCTTCTCCTCAACTATTTGATGATGTAAGTGATGCTTCATGCTCTGTTTTTTTTTATATACCTGATAATAATATGGATAAAGATGATATTTATTTATATGAGGCACTATCAAGGCCCAAGTGGGCTGAAAAAATCATACAAGTTGCATGGAAATTGGCTGGCAATTTCCAAGAGCCTAGGAAGACTAGATCAGAAACTAGTAATTCTTCCTTTGCAAGTGATAGTGCTCTTGCTGAGCACTGTTATATGATGATTGGATCTGATCCACATAAATATAATAAATCTTGTAATTAACCAATATGGAAAACAGCAATGAAAGGAGAGTTCCATTCTCTCCAAGAGAATGAATGAGACATGGGAATTGGTTGCGCTTCCTCCCAAGAGGAAGCTTGTTCAATGGAAGTGGATCTTCCAAAACAAACTTGCTGCTGATGGTTTAGATGTGAAATAAAAATAAATATTAGTTTATAAGGTCTATTCTCAAGTCCATGGTTTTTATTATGCAGATACCTTTGCACCGGTTGCAAATATGGACTCCATAAGACTAGTTCTAGAAATTGTAGCTAGTAAGGGTTGGCAAGTGCACCATATGGATGTCAAGAGTGAATTCCTACATGGTGAGCTAAAGGAACATATATATATTCAGAAACCTAAATTTTTCCAAGAGGATCCTTCACTTGTATGTCGGATGAAGAAATCACTCTATGGACTCAAACAAGCCCCTGGGGCTTGGTATGCTAAAATGGATGCTTTCTTGCTCTCTATTGGCTTCACTAGATGTAAATCGCATCCTAATGTATATTTGCATAAACATGATGGTATTTTGTAGGTTATTTTTATTTATGTTGATGACCTTATAATTAGATTTAACTGCACCACTTCAATTGGTTCAATTAAGTCATCTTTACATAGTGAATTTGCCATGACCGACCTGGGATTGCTAAGGCAATTTTTGGGCTTGGAAATTCAGAAAAGTGAAAGGGGCACCATGATGATTCAACCATAGTATGCTTCATACCTGATAAGTAAGTTTAACACAGCTTTCATGAATTTGGCAATTCTTGATTGGTAGATTTTACACTCTATAGGCAACTAGTGGGAAGCTTGCTCTATCTTACACATACAAGAACAAATCTATATTATGATGTGAGTTTTGTAGCAAGAAATATGAACCAGACACATGAGATCCATTGGAGGGAAGCAACAATAATTCTTCAGTATGTCTAGCGTACAAATAATTTTGAGGTGCACTACTCATCTAGTTCCTCACTTCAACTAGCTGGATTTTCTGATTCATATTGGGCTGGAGATCCCACTGACAGGAAGTCAACTTCAGGTTTTGTATTTATTCTTGCTGAAGGTCCCATTTTCTGGTAAATTAATAAAAAACTCACCATTTTACTTTCATCAACAGCGGCTGAGTACAGGGAAATAGTGAATGCAACTACACAGTGTGTTTGGTTGCAGGGAATTATTAGGGAATTTGGTGTCTCAATTGATTCTCCTACCAACATTTGGGTGGAAAATAAAAATTCCATCAAAATACTGATTCATTTCATAGGCAAAGGACAAAGCACATTGAGATCCATATGCACTACATTCAGGGCTTAGTGCATGACATGGTGATTTCACTGTAGTATTGCCCATCCACCGAGCAAACTGCTGACATTTTCACCAAGACTTCCATAGAGAATACCTTCACTTACCTAATATATTTTCTTGGGGTGAGTGATGGATGGTGATTTTCTACTATTTTTTGTAGGTTTCAACCCCATGTCCATTCTTAAGGGAAGGTTTTGTCCCATGAGGTTTTCCTTCTTTTCCTCGGTTTACATGGACAAATAAAATTTATGAATTATGTATTTGAGGTGAATTGAGCCATTGTTTCCAAGGCCTCCTTAATTTTGTGAGATGTACATATTTTTTGGATCAAGGGAGGGTGTTATAATAGTAATCCAACCCCTTATTACCTTATTTTAACTTTTTAGTCAATTTTATTGCTTTTATGCATTAATACACTATGGTTTTAGACTTAGGGTGCTTAGTTGGACAAATACCAAGTCAAATTGAGGCATTCACACCCACATGAGCACTCCATATCAGTCAAACAGCCACATGTGTTCCCTCATCATTTCTGGTTCACTCCCATTCATTGAATGTGGACAGCTTGGTTGCCTAGGAGCGCTAGAGGTGGATTTTGTCCATTTTTGTCTTGATTTGGTGCATTTAATGCGACCTAGAGCCTCTCACTCACCCATATTTCCACACCCACACATGCCAAGGTGTAATAATTTTCCCATGTCACCTCAGCCATGTCCACACAATAATTCATATCCATTTGGGCTGATTTGGAGCATGATTGACCCACCTAGGGGAGATTAATGCCAATTTGGCAATTTTCACTTGTATAGTCACATTGGGCTCCCAAAGCCTCAAGAAACACTTCTGATGTAATATAAACCTGTTAATAATTTTTTTTTTATGTTATATAGTCAAAATATAACCTATTTATGTTCACATTGCATGTGTAAATTACTTCTCATTTAATGGTTTTTTGCTGGTTTTTCACCAAATTCAATTTGTGAGTTTCTCTAAGGCTCCTAGATGTTCTTGTAGATAGAAATTATCACATATATGATGAATATGAGGATGGATAATTGGAATATGATGGTCCTAAATTTGATTTCTCTTCTTGTTCTTCCAATTCAGAATCTTTATGTCAAGAAGATATTATTTCTCTTTATTTCATTGAATATATTCCCTATGAAATGCATGGAAGGAATCAAGTTTTAAGTTCTAGAATTTTGAATGAAGTAGTTGATGTATCATTTACAAGTTGTTATGAGAATTAATTGAATGGTTATTTTAAAGAGCATCTTGATAGGGTGCTGGTGGAGGAATCGTTTGAGAAGCAGTATTGGGGCAAGCAGATGACAAAAAAATTTGAGGACTACCTTGGATTTTATGATCCAGTGGCTCAATACATGGATGAGACTTGTCACGGAAGGTGTGTCATGTCCCCAACCATTACTCGATGGAGAGGACATAACTAACCTCTATAAACCCGGGTAGTCTAAGCCCCCATGAACATAATGTAATAATGCATTCAACTTAAAACATATACATACAAAGATGCATAATGAAATGTACATGATATATATACAAAAGAAGCAAATTATTCTTTCATCACAATCATGCATTCAACATGTTCATAATAAATTCATAATAATAATTCATAAGCAAATACAGTTGCAGAACTTAAATAAACAAGAATACTTATCTTTGAAAGAATCATGTCCCGCAACCAGCTATGTCACTGCAATGTTCCACCCAACCATAGGCTAGTGTGCTCTTTGATCTCTCAGCAACACTGCCACCCTCGAGTTGGCCATGATTTCTCCAAGGAATAAGGAACACTAGTAGACCTCACCCATAGCCAAGGATACAATAAAATTCAATCAATCCAACACAGTTGGGTTTATCAGACTTACATAGGCAGTGGTTTACACTTAGCCAAAATCACATGAGACATAGCCAAGCCAATAGATGGGTTTATTAGGATATTATCCAAGCCATCCTGCCAGTTGGGTTTAACAGGATGCCAAGGAAGTTGAAAACTGACTGCTAAGTTAGTGAGATCACCCCCAGAGATATGATCACCCACACCTGATCTATCCTGACTTCTAAACAATTACACACCCAACACAAGTAATAATTCCCTTCTCTGCTACATAGTCCCTTAGGCCATGCCTTACCTTCCAATGCTATTAAAGGCATGCAAAGAAGAAAACCATCATGTTAGATCAATCTGTGAGGTGCTTTCACACACTAGGTTTATCAAGAAAGTCAAGACTCCATTTCCATTCCCCAATTAGTTCAGATGCCAAACGAGGATGTACACATAGTTATCTCAATACTGGGATTATAAAATCGTATCAGATGCCAGGGATTACATACACACAAAGTAATTATGAATTCTGAGCATTACCAGTGCCAGACCAATTGCTGCAAAAATACCAAAACAAAAACCTTTGCTGGTATTTCAAAACAAAACACAAAATCGGATTCAGGAAAATCATGTTCAAGAAAACAACTAGCAGACAGAAGAAAACGTGAGAAAGAATGATTTTGAACAGGAAAACCAAAATCATGAAAGGAAACAAATTACTGAACAACAGAAAATTGTGAATGGAAAACAAAATCGCAGAACTAGAGAGAAATCGTCTAGGGTTTAGACACAGAGTGGTTTTTTCTTACTGCATGAATGAATATTGGGATAAAAAAGCATTACCCATAGTTCAAATCATGACGGGAAAGTGAAACATTTTAGCATGGGGGAAAAGTAGACATTTTTGGTGTTTTCTTGCCCAAGAAAATTCAAAAAATGTTTTTCCCAAAGTGGGGCTCTGCCCAATTCGAATTCCCCCCACTCTTCCAATCCCCCACTCGCTTATCCTTAGGAAAATCATGCCTCCATCTCATTTTGGTTACGTTGACATAGTTGGCTGTAGGTTTTAATTAAAAATTGCAAATTAACATGATGTCCAACTTTTTAATGTTTCGCTAGCGTAAAATACCATCGGTCCAACCTTAATTTCCGAAACATAAACACTAAATAAATGGTGGGGATTTTTCCTAGCCCCACACCATGATTATTTACATCATTTATTTAAATGCAAACAGGGTCGAAACTGGGGTGTTACATTCCCCTGCCCCTTCAACAACATGGTCCTCAGTGCTTTACAATATTGAACAAAAATGCTTGCTGGTACTGCCCTCAACAATTCGCAGATTCAAACAAAAATGCATGTGCCAGTCGTATGGAAGCCTCCAGCTTCCACATAGCTTCTTCAGGACCATAGTGCTCCCATTACACCTTCACCTGTCCTATTGCTCGATTGTGGAGTATTGTGACCTTCCTAGAGAGGATGCGCATAGGATCGATTTGGAACTCTCCCTCTGGTTCCACCTGAATCACATCCCAATTTATTACATGGTTAGGATCATGTATATATTTCTTAAGCAAAGAAACATGAAAAACATTATGAGCTCTAGTGCTAGCAGGAAATGCAAGTCTATATGCAACTGGCCCTATTCTTTCAAGCACTTCAAATGGCCCACAGTATCTAGGTGACAACTTGGAACAACTTCCAAGCTTCAAGGAACTCTTCTTTTCCCTCACTCTGAGGTAAACATGATCCCCAACACTAAACTCTCTGTTCACCCTATGCTTATCAGCATAACGTTTCTGTCTGTCCTGGGCTGCCTTCAAATTCTTCTTGATCTTTACAACTTCCTGCTCCATCTGAAGCAATTATGGACCATTCACAACCCTATTCACTGGATTATCCCAAATCACTGGTGTCCTACACCTTCTGCCATACAAATATTCATATGCACTCATCCCCAAGGATGCTTGTTGTCCATTGTTATAAGAAAACTCTACTAGGTGTAAATAGTCTTCCCACTTAGATGGTTTGTCCATCACATACATGTGAAGCATGTCTTCCAGCACTTGGTTAACTCTGTCAGTTTATCCATCATTCTAAGGATGGTAGGAAGTGCTGAAATTCAACTTTGTACCCAAATATGCAAACAACCCCTTCCAAAAATTGGATGTGAACTTGACATCTCTTTCAGAGACTATTGCCTTAGGAAATCCATGCAATTTGAAAATCTCCTTCATGAATATCTTTGCAATGTAATCAGTCTTATGCATATACTTAACCGCTATAAAATGTGATTCATTTTTCAACTTGTCCACCACAACCATGATGGAATCATGTTGTCTCCAAGTCATCATAAATCCTGTAATAAAATCCATGGAAATAACTTCCCATCTCCATTTTCGAACCAGCAAATGCTGCAACAAACTTACTGGGTGTTGATGCTCAACCTTCACTTGTTGAAACTTCATTCACCTTGAGATATATTCAGCCATGTCCATTTTCATTCCTCGCCAAAAGTACTACTTTCTAGCTATAGCAATTGTCTTCTGATATCTTGGGTGACCAGAATATGGAGCTTGATGGATCTCATCCATAACCATTCTCCTCAAATCCGCTACATTTGGAATATAGACTTTGCTCTTATAAGTAAGAAGTCCATCTTCTTCCAATTTATATCCCTCATAATTCTTCTCAATACTTTGCTGCTACAAATTTCCTTGTACCTGCACATACCATTCATCTTTAGCAACATGATTAGCAATCTACTGCCTCAAATCTGATTGGCAAATACTAATGGATACCACATGCATTTCTTGCACCTTCCTGCTGAGTGCATTCGCTACCTTATGCTCTTTTCCCTTTATATTCTTGATATCGAAATCAAACTCACCTAAAAACTCCAACCATCTCGCTTTCCTAGTATTTAGAGTAGGTTGATTAGACAAATACTTCAGACCATAATGGTCTGTTATTAGCTCAAATCTTCTGCCCAGCAAGTAGTGCCTCCACATCTTGAGAACATGTGATATATTCGCAAGCACTAGATCATGAGTGGCATATTTCTTCTCATGCTCCTTCAACTTCCTGGATTCATAACATATCACGTGATTTTATTTCATAAGAACTCCTCCAAGTCCTTGACCGCATGCATCCATACACACCACAAAATATTTCTATGGATCTACAACTTTTAAGACCGGTGCACTTGTGAGAAGATACTTCAACCGCTAGAAACTTTCTTCACACTTCAAGGTCCATTCAAACTTTATCCCCTTCTTTTGCAAAGAAGTGATAGCATATACAACCTTGGAGAATCCCTCAATGAATCTCCTGTAGTATCCTGCAAGTCCCATAAAAGATCTTAGCTCTATCACATTTTTTGGAGTAGGTCAATTCTTAATAGCTTCAATCTTGTTAGGTTCTATAGATATGCCCTCCTCTGAAATAATGTGAACCAAGTACTATATTCTATCCCTATAGAAGTCACACTTGCTTAGATTTGCATACAACTGATGTTCTCTAAGAAATTGCAATGTTAGTCTCAAATATTCTTCATGCTCTTCTTTATTCTTAGAATAAACAAGAATGTCATCAACTTAAACAAGAACGAATCTGTCCAAATACCTACTAAAGACACTATTCATAAGGCACATAAATGTTGCTGGTGCATTTCTGAGACCAAATGGTACCACTACAAACTCATAATATCCAAACCTTGTTTTGAAGGCTGTCTTATGAATGTCTTCATCCCTGATTCTCACCTAATGGTAACTAGACCTCAAGTCAATCTTGGAAAATACCTTTGCTCCTTTCATTTGATCGAATAGGTCATTAATTCTTGGTAAGGGATATTTGTTCTTCACCGTCACTTTGTTCAGCTTCCTGTAATCAATACACAATCTGAGTGTACCATCTTTCTTCTTTACGAATAGGACTTGTGCTCCCCAAGGAGACACACTTGGACTAATATACTTTTTATCCAACAATTCTTGTAGCTGCATCTTCAGTTCTAACATTTCTGGTGTACTCATTCTGTAAGGTGCCCTTGACACTGGTGTTGCTCCTATCACAAGTTCAATTGTAAAATCAATGTCCCTCTTCGAAGGAATTTCTGGAACCTCATCAAGGGAAACATCCATGAAGTCTTGCAACACAGGATAGTCTTCCAACCTAGGAGTTTCATTCTCTGCTGCCTCCTCAATATGGGTTGCATACAACTGACAACCTTTTCTACAAAACTTCTTTAACTACATTGCTGAAATATGCCTCACCGAGATTACCGTTGGAATGCCTCTTACCACTACTAGGTTCCCTTCTTCATCCATGCATTCAAAAGTCTTATTATAACAGTCAAGATTCACTCTGTGAGATTCTAACCAATCCATTCCAATGAGAACATCATAGGAACCAAGTGGTAGAACATTCATATCTACACAAGTGATCAATCCATTCATCACCAATGGACATTTCTCCACCACTTCATTAACTTTTCTCTTAGTTCCATGGATAGCTAAACTAACAAAGAATTGCTATGCTTTGATTTTCTAAGAGCACAAACCTCCACTACTCTAAGAACAATATAACTATTAGTAGAACCAGGGTCAATCAAAATAGAAATAGATTGCTCAACAATATTACCTGTAACTTCAACCACTATTGACTGGTGATATTCCTAGCAGTCTTCCAGTGCTGCATAAATTCTAGGCACGACCCTTACTACTTATCCCACTATTTCTGCCTCTTGAATATTGTATGCTGGCCTTGCATTCTCATTCTCAAGTGGACAATACCTATGCATGTGGGGTCCTCCACATTTCCAACATTGGATTGGTCTGCTGTTCTACTGTGGATCTTTTGGCTTCTCTCCCATTGCTCTAGCTAGCTGCTTCTCAGCTTGCGCTGGTTGCTTCTATTGATTCCTGAAGTTAGAAGGTTTGTAACCTTTCTTCCTTTGGTTATACTTCTCAATCCTTTTTTCCTTCCATGCTTTCTGGTAATCAGGTTTGTTCTTTCTTTCCTCGTAGCAATACTTAGATTTTTTTATTGCTTCCTCAAGAGTCCTAGGTTCATAAAACTCAATCCTGTATTTGTAAGACTAAGGAAATCCACTCAGAAAATGCTAGATCTTTACCCTCTCATCTTTTATGTACCTAACATACCTCAACAGCTCCAAAAATGTATTGGCATACTATTCCATAGTCTATTGTCCCAATCTTAGCTCATGGAACTCTTTGATATTGTCATCATAGTACCTATCAGAGAGGTACTTCTCCTTGAAATAATTCTGGAATTGCTTCCACACAATATTCCTTTCATTGATCTTCTTTACTTATCTGAAATGTTCCCACCATATGGATGCTCTTCCAGTCAAATTGAAAATGGCCACTCTAGCTTTCATATTCCCAAAATAATATTGGACATGGAAATATTTCCTCATTCCCAGAAGCCAAGCTTCAGCTTCTTGGCCAATCTTTACCTCACCATTGAAGGTAGGCGGCTTTTCCTTCCTAAATTCATCTCATGAGTGGTTCTGGTAGCGCCTCCTTGTCTGATTCTCATGGGAAGAAGAAATTGAATCTTCAGTGGACCCTTCAGAGTTAGATGACTCACTAGGTGTTCTTTTTCTTCTTCTAGCAGTGTTCTTACTCCCTTCTGGATTTTCTGTTCGGTCCTCATAGTTCATATTTCTCTGAATATCTGTCAAACTTTGCAGCAGGGATACATTCAGCTGATTCTGTTCCTCCTAAGCTGTAACCAATATTTCACTATCTGCCTTGTAACTTTGCATCTCTACCATTAGGATTCTCATGGTGGCTACAAAATATGGGGGAGTCTCTTGCAATATTCTCCCATTAGACTCTATCTCAGAATTTCTAACTTGGACATTTTCCCCTATAGCATCTTCCTCGTACTCATTGGGGTTTTGTGCATCATCATGCATGTTGTTGGTTCTCATGGCTGAACCACAACTCACTTTACCCAACTACACTATCTGGAATGCTACTTTTGAAGGTGGATATGATTCTGCAAAATGTGTTAATAACACAATTGTTAACTGCATAACATTCACATGAATCATACATTACTTACGTTCACTTGGAAAAATCATACATTGACAACTTTTCCCAAAACACATAATTTTATTTCACAAAGAACGACTGTCTCAAGGGGACGACGGGGGTTAAGGGAGTCAAACCCCTGAAAATCCTACTGAAAAACCTGCTAAAATTCCCTGTTTCAGCAAAATTTTCAGTTTTTCACCTGCCGCGTCGAAAAAATTCTTGACTTTCACCCACCGTAGCAGCTTGATCTTCATCTTCCATCCGCCATAGTGGCTCCATATTCTTTTCTCATCCACCGCTTCATCGAATTCATCTTCTTTTTCCTTCTGCCTCCGCATCAGAAGAATTTCTAAGTTTCATCCACCGTAGCGGCTCCTTCCCCATCTTCCATCCGTCGTAGCAGCTCTTTCCTCTACTTCCTTCTGTCGTGGTAGCCCTTTCCCCAACTCTAACCTACAACTATGACCCCTATCTTCTTTTTCTTACCACCATTGCGGCTCAAAACTTCTTTTTCCACCCGCCACCAAGCCAACACTTAGACGAATTTTCTTTCTTCCTTCGTCTCTTATCTTCAGTGGAAAAAATATTGGCATCCACCCTCCATTGCGGCTCGAGACCCGGCTTCCACCCATCGTTGCGGCTCGAAGCCCAAATTTTTCCTGCTATTGCAGCTCGAAGCCTAAATTTCACCTACTGTTGTGGCTCGGTTCTTGGCTTCCAGCCACCGTAAATCGACGCTTCTCATCCGACATGGAAGAATTTTCATACTTAGAAAAATTTCTATAAATTTTTTCGTCGGCTCGTCTCACCCGACGCCTGTCGGCTCAACTCACGCGATGTTTGTCATCTCCTTCTGGGTGACCTAGCCACTACAATGGATCACTCTTTTCTTTTCTTTCACTGCAACGACTGACTCTTTAGGTACCCGAGCTACTACAACAACTCACATTTGGATTTCTCATCCACTAAGGACAAATACTTAGAGAAAAAGTCCAACAACAATTTCCCCTCTACCTCTTCTTTCTGTTTGAACATAGAGGCTAGTTCTTTATGACCCCTTGAGGCCCAAAGCTGCAACTAGAGCTTTGATACCACACTGTCACGTCCCCAACCCTTACTCGGCGGAGAGGACGTGACTAACCTCTATAAACCTAGGAAGTCTAAGCCCCCATGAACATAATGTAATAATGCCTTGAAATTAAAACATATACATATAAAGACGCATAATGAAATGTACATGATATATATACAACTAAATCAAATTATTCTTTCAACATAATCATGCATTCAACATGTTCATGATAAATTCATAATAATAATTCATAAGCAAATATAGTTGTAGAACTTAAATAAACAAGAATACTTATCTTTGAAAGAATCCTATCCCGTAACTAGCTATGTCACTGCAACGTTTCACCCAACCATAGGCCAGTGTGCTCTTTTACCTCTTAGCAACACTGCCACCCCCGAGCTGGACATGATTTCTACATGAAATAAGGAACACTAGAAAACCTCACCCATAGCTAAGGATACGATAAAATTCAGCCAAGCCAACACAGTTGGGTTTATTAGACTTACACAGGTAGTGGTTTACACTTAGCCAAATTCACATGAGACACAACCAAGCCAACAAATGGGTTTATCAAGCTATCAGCCAAGCCATCCTACCATTTGGGTTTAACAGGCTGCCAAGGAAGTGGAAAACTGACTACTAAGCTAGTGAGCTCACCCCCAGAGCTATGATCACCCACACCGGATTTATCCTGACTTCTAAACAATTACACACCCAACACAAGGAAGCATTCCCTTCTCTGCTACATAATCCCTTAGGCCATGCCTTCCCTTCCAGTGCTATTCAGGGCATGCAAATAAGAAAACCAGCATGCTAGATCGATCTATGAGGTGCCTTCACACACTAGGTTTATCAAGCAAGTCTAGAATCCATTTCCATTCTGCAAATCAGTTTAGATGCCAAACAAGGATGTACACACAATTATCTCAGTATTGGGATTATCAAATCATAGCAGATGCCAAGGATTACATACACACACAGTAATTACTAATTCTAAGCATTTCCACTGCCAGACCCACTACTACAAAAATATCAAAATGAAAATGTTTGCTGGTCTTTCAAAACAAGATGTTATATTTTTATTATTTAGCATTATCTTTGGATATTTAACTGAGAGAATAATAAGCACAGTAATCAAACATAAGAGACAATGAACACAAATTTTTTCCTCGAGAAAACCATAAAGGAGAAAACCTCGCAACTTCCTCAAAGATAGAATGAGCACCAATGGTGTCAATAAACCCCAAAACTAGAAACGATGATATCCACAGCTTGTTCTCTCTCTAACACTTGAGAGAGCTTATCCTCTCTCACTCATCTGCCCCAATGAGTGAGTGGGTGTGTGATAAATAGAGAGGCTCACTCTCTATTTATATTCTTTCGTTCACTTAATGTCCACTTCAACATGTCGGCCCCACTTAACAATTACTTACTAGGGCCGACATCTCTAGGAGAGTTTAATAACCCTAGTGCCCCACAACTGTGGGGACTTTTCCCTCCGATCAACAAGGAGGGTTAACCTTGACACAATTGTGGGGACTATTTCCATCACTTATAATGGAGGGTTAACCTCAATGAATTTACATGACTTGTTTACATTATTGAATCTCCCGATCGGAAAATCGGGGCATGACATGACTCAATTACATTATAGATACTTCCCGGAATAAACATCGGGGTACAATACATAAGATATACAAATAAATACATTCTGAAGTTACAAATACATCAACACTCCCTCTTAACTAGGAAGGTATTCTCTTGACACAATTTATCAACACAAGTCTTATTCTCTATATCATCTAGATCATCATCAATTCATCTTCATATTCAAGTCATCTTCATCAATTCTGGATCATCACTTGATCATCATCATCATCATCATTGCTTTTTCTATTTCAATCAAATGGTGCTATCTCTTCATTCTTCTCCTCACAGGAAGTTCTACAGAGCCAGCCCTTTTTCATGCTGGTTGTAGGCCTAGCCTCCATGTAGGTCTTCATCTTCTTTAGCACTTATATTTTACTGATTCAGAAAGGCCCACCTAGCACTTATATCTGGCCATGGTCGAAAACTCATCACAAACCATGTTAGAAGGGCTTAGCACTTATATCTGACCATGATAGGAAACTCATTCACACATCATGTCAGAAAGGCTCTACACTTACATCTGACCATGATAGGAAACTCATTCACACATCATGTCAGAAAGGATCTGCACTTACATTTGACCATGATAGGAAACTCATTCACACATCATGTCAGAAAGGATCTGCACTTACATCTAACCATGATAGGAAACTCATTCACACATCATGTCAGAAAGGCTATGCACTTACATTTGACCATGATAGGAAACTCATTCACACATCATGTCAAAAATGCTCTACACTTACATCTGACCATGATAGGAAACTCATTCACACATCATGTCAGAAAGGCTCTCAGTCCTAGACTGAAATTCCTGGTAACTGACCAGGTGCCTCCATTCTCCCGAAGAATGGCATCTCAGCACTTAAGCTGAGCTTCAATCCTAGACTGAAATTCCTGGTAACTGACCAGGTGTGTCAATTCAGATAATGGAATTCAATGCTTATATCTGATCATGTGAGAACACATCTCACAACCACCTCAGAATGGCACAGCACTCACATCTGACCATGGAAGGAACCAATCCTCTCACCATGTCAGAATGGTTCACGAACTCATCACTTCCCCTTGGAGGGAACCTTGCTCTGGAGAACACTAAGCTTCTCCCTAAAGTACTCAAACTTCACTTTGGCCATTTCTAGCATAGAATGACATCAAGGTTGATTACGTCCAAGGATAACCTGCAAGCTTTTCTAGGATCGATTACATCTGAGGACAACCTATAAGATCGTTTATGTCTAAGCAACCAACGAGCTTCGCCAGGATTTATTCTTAGACAACTTGTCTCATCAGCTATGCTATAACTCCCTCTTTCGAGATATATCTATCTGGATCACTACTCCTCTCTGCCTCATACAAAAATGCAAGTTAGATCAACCAAATCGAATAGTATTTTTCAAAAGAAACATACTACCTCCTAAATAGAAAGTGGAAACATATTTTGCCTTGGATGTACTCAGCACCATATAGGAATCCATCCTATCAAACCAAGAGATCACACCTGATCCCATGCTAGAGAAGCACCCCGAAGTGCTCTTCCTATCAATGGCACTTCCTGTCCAATCCAAATCCACATAACCCTCCAGGTCAATATTCAAATTCGTATCATACTTGATCCCATACTCAACTGTACCCTTTAGGTACCTCACTGCATGCTTTGCAACCATCAGGTGAACATGTCTCAATGTGTTCATAGCAAAGCAAATATATGGTCTCGTATTCGTCAGATACACCAAGGAAAAAATCATCTGATGATACATCGTGGCATCAACTGACTTGATGAAGCATCATTCAATAGCTTCAGGTTCGATGCCATAGGTGTGGTCATGGCCTTGCAATCCATCATCCTAAACCTCTTCAGGATCTCTACTACATACTTCCCTTTTCCCAGGGAGATTCTTCCACACCTCCATACTTAGAAAGTAGTGCATCATATCCAAGTCCTTCATCTCGAACTTGGTAGAAAGTCTCCTTCTTGCAACTTTAATGAGTTCCTCTTTTCTGTCAGGAACAATTCATTGACATATAATAGGAGCATCACTGGTATTCCACCTTCAACCTTGAATAAAAGGTTGGAATACACTTTACTCTCAGTAAATCCTAGAATCATCAGTAAGCTGTCCATCCTGTTGTACCATGTCGAACCTCAAGATATTCTGTAGTCACTCCCTCTGAAGCAGAGCATCATTCTCCCTCTGTCTTTTGTACTCTATGCACTGAAACATTATGTACCAAAGTGACAAGTAGCTTCCTCTGCTACTAACAATCTATGTATCCATCTAGGATCATTGGATACCAAGATCCTCTATCTTGAACTTTTTCAAAAGTTCTTCTCACACCCATCTGTGAGCTTGTCATCCTCTATAGAGTTTCATCTTCAACCTTGTAGCAAAGGTTTATATCTTCATCAAGATCCTCATGTATGTGACATCCCATGGGTGTCTTCTAAGCTCGTACAAGGCCTTATTTCATTTGCACACATGATTCTTCCTGTCATGTATATTTCTAGTGGCTGCAAATGTCTCTTCGTAGTCTATGCCTCGTGCTATGAATCTTGCCTTGTATACCACGATGTTTCCATCTACTGCATGATGGAACTATGAACTTCCCTTCAGGTCTCGATACTGCATCCTAGACATCATTCTTCATTTTGGATTATTAGATTGAATCTTGAACTCTTGTCACTTATTCTTCGGAACAAGTCTCATCCTTCTTTTCTTGTAGGCGATTGTACATGACCTTTCCTACAAGTCAAATGCACCAGTTGTATGATTAGAAACATTTCAAAATGCATATTCATAATGGTAAAAATTCTTTTGCATCAAGATATATGATTATGCAACTATTTTAGCCAATACAACATTCATCCATATCTCTCAGAAACTTTCTAGATGCCTTCCATCTCTACCAGGACAACATTGAGATTGTGCACTAATCCAATATGTCAGCAAAGAGGTTTCATTCTAGATAAGTAGTAATGGAGAGTTGTATAGCACCACGACCTACTTACCCATCACATGCATATTAGTAGTATACTATCATTAATGCAAACATTCTATCATGCATAATACATCAAACAAATGCATAACAAAAAACAATATCATGAAATTACAATTGAATACTTATCTTTATTTGTTTTGTGGGTAGACTCCTTCTTGATCCTTCAACTTCATAATCTTCTTCATTCATCATTTCTTATCCAAATGCTAAGATGGATAAGAGTTTCTTCAATATTTGAGTCCTTCGTATTCCTCATCACTTGAGGGATCTTCTTTGGATGGTGAGAGCTTGATCTTCAGTTGCTCCCATCTTCTCTTCTCTTATTATGAGTTGAGATTCTTCTTCTTCCCAAATTCTGCTGAAAGTAATCACTTCCTTCTGGCACACATTCCTCACATGAGTGAATCCCATGATCCTAGGATGCCATTTAAGGTGGCTGTCACCACTTCTGCATTCTCCACTTCTTCTTCTACTGCTACAAGTTGTTCTTTGATTTGAGAGACCCTCATAAAGTATGATTTTATGGTCTCTGCATTCTGGACCTTCACATTCTTCAACTGTTTTCTCAAAGTCATATTTTGATTTATGTTCTTCCCTTCAAATATCTTGGTCAAGGAATAAAACATATCTTTTGGTGTCTTTTGGGAAAACACTTGTGGTATAAGGTGATTCATGATTGAATCATCAATGATCTTCTTGGCCTTGACCAAGTTCTTCTTGTGTAAGGATTTTAGCCTCACCTCCGTCTGGAACTGGAACCTCTCTACGTATGTAGATGTCCAATTCATTTTTTTCAGAGAGATCATATACTTTCATTCTTGGAAGTTGTCAACTTCAACAAGCTTATCATCAAGCTGATGTGATATATCAATGAGAACCTCAAATGAAAATAGAAAAATATTAGATCTTACTGATTTGAGGTGTCTGTCCTGGTTCCGGAGCTGGCTTGATATAGGGTTTGTCAGAGAAACCCTATATATGTAATTATAACTTCAGAATGTATTCACTTGTATATTTTATGTATTGTACCCCGATGTTTATTCCAGGAAGCATCTGTAATGTAATTGAGTCATCTCATATCTTGATATTCCTATCGGGAGATTTAATAATGATAAGAAGTCATGTAAAGTCATTGTGGGTAACCCTCTTATTGATCAAGGGTTAAAGTCCTCACAGTTGTGGGGCCCTAGGGTTATTAGAATATCTTAGAGGAGTCGATCCTAGGTGAGTTATTGTAAGTCGAGGCAATAATCCCCACCATTGTGTTAAGGTTAACCCTCCTTGTTGATCAGAGGGGAAAAGTCCCCACAAGTTGTGGGGCACTAGGGTTATTAGACTCTCCTAGAGATGTTGGCCCTAGTAAGTAATTGTTAATTGGGGCCGACATGTTGAATTGGACATCAAGTGAACGAAATAATATAAATAGAGAGTGAGCCTCTCTATTTATCACACACACACTCATTCACCGGAGCGCATGAGTGAGACAGGAGAAGCTCTCAAGTGTGAGAGAGAGAACAAGTTGTGGAGATCATCTTTTATGTTTTCAAGTTTTACTACTGCCATTGGTGCTCATTCTATCTTTGAGTAAGTTGGAGGGTTTTCTCCTTTATGGTTTCCCTGAGGAAAATTCTTTGTGTTTCTTGTCTCTTGTGTTTATTGTTGTGCATGTTATTCTCTCAGATAAGATCATAAGATCATAATGCTAGCTTGAATGATAAAAATCTAACATGGTATCAGAGCTAACTTGAGAAGAAGACATTATGCAACTGTAGAAGCTAGGGTTTCTTACTTTTTTGGGTCTCTCTCCAAAATCCATCAGCAAAAGTATACTAGGATGACTCTCCATTGAAGGGTGCATCTTTCTGTCGAAGTAGAATTCGATTCCAGACATTTTCAGTTTTTGGAGCGAGAAATTAGGGCTTCTTACAGAAGAGAAATTTTTGAGTGAGCCTAGAATAGGATTAATCTTCTCATCAAAATCAAATTTTAGAGACCTGGGTCGAGATTTTTGGTTGGGTATAACTCCGGCAAAGTCAAACCCTAGTTTGACCCCGAGCCGAAAAAACCCTAAAATACTAAAACTGATAAGTTTTAGTACATTCACTATATCTTGGGATTGGAGAAGGCTCAGGACCTGAAACTTTCACAGGCCAAAGATAAAATTTTTATTTACACTATTTCCAAAGTTTATCCTCATGTTTGCTATATTATAGGAGATATGATCCCTCCAATGTAGGATTCCAGCCTCTTCCAAGATTCATCCCTAAACAGGACACCTAGGGATAATTGCGTATTCTCGGGCTACAAATGTCCAAATGAAATTTCTAAAGATGTTCCAAGGAGGGCACGAACTATAATTTATGTGGTAGAAGTTTCACACCTCGAAGATGAAACAGTGACATGGGGAAGTCCATACAACTTCACTATGCTGAACAGTCCTGAAACAGGTCACCTTGGGAAAGCGATGATAAGTTCCAATTGGTGAAACCAATTCTAATGAAACCTATGGTTTTGGAACAAGGATAGGAGAGAATACCTCAATGCAAATATTTAGGCATAGAGGAGTAGTAATTGCGGAGATACCATAGAAACAATATTAGGAATTTCTGCAGAAGAAATTGGAAAACTAGGGCTTCCTGTTCCGGGAGCTTCCCTCCACTGTTTTCAGGAAAGGACTACATTGGACACCTTTCCTTGAAGAGGTCTATATTTCTATTCAATCATATCTGAAATATTTGAAATTTTGAAAATTAGGGTTTCTCTGACAAACCCTAGATCAACCAGCTCTAGAACCAGGATGGACACCTCAAATCGATAAGATCTAATCTTTTGCTATTTTCATTTGAGGTTCTGATTTCAAAGTGATCTATCACATAAGCTTGACAATAAGCTTGTTGAATTTGACAAATTCCTAGCATGGAAGTATATGATCTCTCTGAACAAAATGAATTGGACACCTACATAAGGAGAGAGGTTCCAGTTCCAGAGGGAGATAAGGCTAAAAGCCTTACACCTGAAGAACTTGGTCAAGGCTAAGAAGATCATTGCCGGTTCAATCACGGATCACATTATACCACAAGTGTATTCCCTAAAGAATTTGAAATAGATGTTTGATTCCTTGACCAAGCTATTTGAATGGAAGAACATAAATTAGAATATGACTTTGAGAAAACAGTTGAAGAATGTGAAGATCCAGAATGCAGAGACAATACAGTCATACTTTACGAGGGTCTCTCAAATCAAAGAACAACTTGTAGCAGTAGAAGAAGAAGTGGAGGATGCAGAAGTGGTGATACCCACCTTGAATGGCCTCCCAGGATCATGGGATTCATTCACGCGAGGAATGTGTGCCAGAAAGAAGTGATCACTTTCAGTAGACTCTGGGAAGAAGAAGAAGCTCGACTCAGAATAAGAGAAGAGAAGATGGGAGCAACTAAAGATAAAGCTCTCACCATCCAAAGAAGATCCCTCAAGCGATGAGGAATACGAAGGACTCAACTCTTGAAGAAACTCTTATCCATCTTAGAATTTGGATAATAAATAATGAATGAAGAAGATGATGAAGCGGAAGGATTAAGAAGGAGTCTACCCATGAAACAAATAAAGATAAGTACTCAATTGTCATTTCATGATGTTATTTTGTTATGCATTTGTTTATATTTAGTTGATGTATTATGCATGGTAAAATGTTTGCATTAATGATAGTATACTACTAATACGCATGTGATGGGTAAGTAGCTCATGGTGCTATACAACTCTTCATTGCTACTTATCTAGAGTGAAACCTCTTTGCTGACATATTGGATTAGTGCACAATCTCAATGTTGTCCTGGTAGAGATGGAAGGCATCTAGAAAGTTTCTGTGAGATATGGATGAATNATGCTTATGTGTAAGAATTTTTCATTATGAATATACCTTATGAAATGTTTCTAACCATAAAACTAATGCATTTGACTTGTAGGAAAGATCGCGTAAAATTGCCTACAAGCAAAGAAGGATGAGACTTGTTCCGAAGAAAAAGTGATGACAGTTCAAGAAAGAAGATGAAGAATAATATGATGAATGTAGCGACATCATTGATGCAGAACCTTCTAGCTATAAAGAAGTAACCAAGAAGAAAGGGAAGACCAGTTCAAGAACAATGATGTCTAGGATGTAGTATCGATACGTGCAGGGAAGTTCGTAGTTCCATCATGCAGTAGATGGAAACATTGTGGGATACAAGGAAAGATTCGTAGCATGAGGCTTCTCACAAAAAGAGTGCACATAGTACAACAGATAGAGGGAGTATGATGCTTCAATTCAGAGGGAGTGACTATAGAAGATCCCAAGGTTTGACATGGTATGACGGGATGGATAGCTTACTGGTGACTCTAGGATTTACTAAGAGTAAAGAGGAATCCAACCTATTGCAACTGCAACGTTTTCCCAAATTTCTAAAAATTTTGGACCCTCCTTTTAATTTTATCTTGCCTAGATTTGCTTTTGATGGATGAACTTTGTTGTCCTCTGCTATGGATTTCGATCTTTGAGGTTAAATTGATGTAAATTTTTGAATGAATATCTTTGTTTGCTGATGTTTTGACTTATGGATGATTTTATTTTCGCTATCGGAAGCTTATCGAACTGTGAATTGAGGCCGTAGTCATCTACGCACCCGCTGTTGCAGAATATTACTTAACAAATGGCCCAATCCAAAGCCTTGTTTTCACCGACGTGTTTTTTGTTTTATATTCATATCGGTGTTTTTCATCTCATCACCGTCAGAGCATAAGTCCTTTGTGTGGTTGCCGTTCCGGATGGAAAATTGCAAGCACTCTGACAGAAGCCTTTATCTTTTTCGATCCCGCGGGGTCTTTGATTTTGCTCGTTTTACTATCGGAACTGTGTTAGACATTTGATCAGGGGATTAGTCTTTGGGTGTTTCGATTGACGATGTTTTTGTTTTCCGCGGAGTTTGTAGTCTATTTGAATCCCGCCATTGTGGCTCCAGAGCAGACTAACCATCCGACATGTATTTTTACCATTCACCGATGGTTTGATTGATTTTCGCCAATGTTTCACTTGATTTTCATCGATGGTTTGTTCTGTTTTCTCTGATGTTTACTGGTCTGCAGAAATTTTGGTCCATGTGACTTCTGCCATTACAGCTCCTCTTTCAACTAATCATCTGATGCTATAGTCGCTCCGATGTTCGATGCTGCAAGTTTTAGTGTTTTATTTCACCGCTTTTATTGTGCCACGGAACCCATAGTATGTCCTTCACTCATTGTTGCGGCTCCTCTTTGGATTAACCGCCCGATGCCTTACTTGTTCCGCTGTCCAATAGAGACATTTTCCCATCGACTATTTTTTCATCGAGGTCTATATATATGGGACAGGTTATTATTTTATTGTTTATCTTTGTGAACCCACACTTACTTTGTCCCTTTTGAGTTGAACTGTGTATCCGTGCCTAGCTGTCGAGATCTTGTTTGTGGGAGGAGTTTCCATGGAGATTTTGGATTTCCTTGTCCACTGCACAACTTGTTCGCTAGGTAGGCCAACCATGCTTTCCCCTTTCTATTAAGTTAAAGATTTTTTTGGGACCTAGTATTTTTTCTTCTGGTTAGGTGTTCCCACCGTTGGTAATTGGTCATCTAAGTTTGATTTTGCATCCTTACGGTGTGGAGTATTGGTCAGTTTCACAACATTTACGGTGGGGGTTTGTTTTTCTTGAGCTGTTATGAGGATTCGAACCCAGTCCGAAGGTTTTGGTAGCTTGTGCAGACAAGCGTTACGCCGTCTGCACCAATTTTTGTGGGTTTGTCTATGGCCGTCCAGGGGAGGGTGGAAGTTTCAGTTTCTTTCCATCATAGGAATTTGCTCTATTTTTTCTGAACGTCGGAGGGTTTTTTTCCGCACATTTTCGATTACTGAATATGAGGGTTCGTTATGGTGAAGAATTGGATTGCAATTTCTATTTAGGTGATGTATTGTCAATCACGATTATTGCTAGTTGTAGACAGACTTAGGATTTTTCAGACTTAGCAATTTTCAAAAGTTTTCTTGCTAGTTATTACCGATTTTGCATTTGCATTCTGATAGGTTTAGCTGTTGCAAATATGGAAGAGGTAAATTTTTATACAATTTTTCTTCATTATTTGAATATTGATTAAAAGATCAAATAGCCTAAATGCATTTTGGTTCATGACAGGGCAATTTCTTCAAAGGCAACATGTCTGAGAGACAGAAGAAGAACGCCCCTGTTGCTGAAGGAGAGCTTGATGTGGAAATCGTTACCAAGGTAGAATATATCTATGAAGACACTACAACTACCAATAGGGTAGAGCCTGATTAGAAGTGGGGTGAAATATATCGGATGATTTCAAATCAAAACATACCTGATACTGGATTTGAGGAATTGACCATATATTCCAACATAGAGAAGTCAGCTCTTATGAAGGTAGCCACAAGACCTGAACTGTTCCAATGCTCAAAGGTAATCAGTTGGATTCTACCTAAGGCCGACGTGACCACAATGATTTTAGCCAATGCTACCAAACAAGGATATGCGGCCTACAATCTTGGTTATGTCTCACTGGCTTATCACCTAACTCCTGCACAAGTATACTTATCTGAAAGTTGGCTAAAGGAAATAAACTTGGACTTGGTTGAAACGGTGAAGAGGATGATGATACCTGGGAAGAATTTTAGAACCAAGCCATCAGGAGAGTATGATATAGCCACTCTCTAGACTCCTTATAGGTTTATAGCACTGATGCTGAGCATGGTGTTTGGGAGAGCTCATGGCAAAAGTTTCAAGTTGGGATGGATTCCCATTATTTTCTATGTGGCCACCCAGGGGACTGTATTCAACTAGGCAAACATTGTGTCCAATAGCCTCTCAACTTACATATCTTCAGCTTTGGGAGGAATTTCCTAGAAGAAGTCTTCATTCTATATGAGCTCCATCCTAGTGGACTGTATATTATGTACACAACCATTTCCAGCCTTAAAGTGTATCTGGAATAGGGACAGAACCCCTATGTACATCGCGTACAAACTATTATGGGCACATAAATATTACAACCACTATAAAGAGATATGTGATCATTTTATTATGCCTTTATACAATTTAATTTTCCTAATAGAATGCAATTGTATGTTTGAGGAGGCATTTAAAGTCATCGAGGAGCATGCAAATTATTTTTTGACTGACTAAGGGATGTACATCAGAATGTATTGTTTCTCTAAGGCACCTTCCCTACTACCCCAGTATGCCACTGATTATGTAGTGCATAAAGAAGCAGTTAGGCAAGTTTATCTAGATGGTGGATGAAGCTTCCTTTTTGAGCATAAAAAGGCATCCTACCCTACTATCCCTTTTTGGATAGGGAATTCTAATTTTACAAATATTAAATTAGCTACTGAATTTGTACAAGAGTTGGAGTAGTTTCATTTTGGGGAGATGAGCTTCCACAAAAATGACTCCCAAAAGAAAGTTGCAGAACATTGCAAAGAGGCAAATGTTCACTTTGAATATACAAACTTCTAGGACAAGGATGAGGAAATTTTTAGGAATGCAAGGAATAAGACTGCATTGAAGAGAAGATTTAAGTAGAAAATTACTATCAAGGTAGTAAGGGCCAAAATGCACAGAAGAAAGATGAAGAAGAGGAGGCCAATAAAAGGGAAGAGGATTCTAGGAGGCTAGCACAGGAGGCAGAAAGTTGGTTAAAGAGTGAAGAGGAGGAAATAAAGAAAGATGAACAAGAAGTAGCAAAGAGTGCAGAGGAATCTGCAAAGAAAACAAAAGAAGAAATAAAGAAGAAAGAAAATGAAGAGATGAAGAAGAAACAAAAGGAAGTTGAAGGTCTGATGCTGACAGGATCTACAACAAACCAACAAACTACTAACCTAGAAGATATTCAAGAAGTACAGATAGATTAGGGGCAGGGACAAGATAATCTTGATTCCCAGGAGCCTGATGTAACTTTTGGAAGCAATATAGGACAAGTTTTTTTCTCTAAATTGAATATGATATCGTTTGTGCAGGAGAAAGGAGAAGAAGTCCCAGATTTTAGCACAATTTTTTATGACAAAGAGAAAAAGAGGATTGTCAAAAGGACTAAGAGAAAAATCGAAAAAGGGGAACAACCAGGCATGATGGTCACTGATAAAACTTTGGTGCATGCGACGAATGCAGATCCTAGGTTAACAGCAAGAGCTGGAGTGGTGTTGACACAAGCCACCGAAGATAATGTATAGACTGATGATGGATCTGGAGTAGTCGAAAAGGAATACAACTCAGTTGAAGGAAAATTTGAAGAAGGAGAGAAATGAAGGTTATAAACTGAAGAGGAAATTTGAAGACATGCAAAATGAAGCGAAGACTTTAAAAGTAGAACTTCAGACTCTTTAAGCAAACAATATGACTTTGGAAGTTTCCATGGAAAGGACAGGTAAGGATGCTCAAAATAACCTAGCAGAATTGCAGAGGTTACAGTAAGAATATTAGGTGCTGAAGACAGAAGAGGATGACCTCAAAACAACATATGAAACTCTTAGTGCAGAAAAGGACCAGCTGCAGAGCAAAGTACCAGAGTTGGAGGCATAAAGGGTCACATCGAAGAGAAAGAAAAACAATTTCAGGTACAGGCAACAGGTTTTGAAGGATAGATTGCTTCTTTAAAAACATCACTAAAGGATGCCAGTGAGCAACAAACTGGTATTCGGCCTCTTAAGGAGCAAGTCTTGGCTCAAATAAGAATAATGCACCAGCTACAGATGTCTATTGAAGAGGAAAGATGTAAAATCTTGTAGATAGATAACAGACTGGAGGAAATTTTGGAGACTACCTCATATTTTGTAGATAGGTCTCAGGACATTTTGGAAGTCCTGACTGGAAGAATGGTAAGGATAGAAACCAATGAAGAAATCCCTGTAGATTTACCAGCCAAAGGTTAACATAGCTTAAAGCAGGACTATAATTTGTTAGAGTTTGCAATAAACACTACAGAGGAGTTCAAGAAGGCTGTGAGGAAAACAAGAGGAGATTGTACTAAATATTGCAGAAGGGTGCTGATCACCTACAATAGATGCCAAATTGCTGCTGAACATATATTAGATGCATTACCAGAGCATGAGCTATTCACAAGAATGCTACGGAGCAGGTATCAGGAGGATGGGCAGAAGATACAACAAGTCAAGGACTTGGATGAACAAATCCTGAAGGATGCCATAGCTCATGCAGTAGTTAGCATCCATTTGCTTGAGGATTAGCTATGTTTAAGCTCAACCAGAATCGAAGTAGTTAAAAATCAGGTTGCTAAATGTGAGATCAACCTTCGTTTTCTTGAACCTTCAGAATTTGAGAGCATAGCAGTGGAATCCCAAGCATGGAAAAGGTCCTTAAATGATCAAGCGGGGCCCTCTACTTAGAAGTGATTTATTAGTTTTTGTTTTAAATGTAATATATTGTAAAATGTATGAGCAATCACTATAGGACAAATTTTGGGAGTTGAAACGTTGGGGAAGCACAAGAGTCATTTGGGGCAGCCCAAAAGTTTTTCTTTTTGTATAAGTATAGGAGAGCTTGATAAGGGAAAGGACCTTTTCCCAATTAGACTTGTGAGAACATGTTTTAAGAAGAACTATTTACTTTTGCAATAGATAATTACAATTTTTCCTGTTGGAGAAAGCTTTGGTGGAATGTTCAAATGTTGTGCAATGGATGTTGTTGAAGGGGAACTATTTTGTTTTCATATTTTGTCCATTAACTGTGAGATCATTCTAACTTGTTGAACTTATGTTCTTGTATGTATGCTATCTAGTTTATTTTATGGAATTTCCACTATGAGTAATGAATACGTTTCATAAAGAATGAGCTATCTTGTTGTTCATCTATCTATTCATGTTTATGTGTTTTGAAATGAAGAACAACTACCTGTGATTTTTCTTAATGCATGAACAATAATACATTACTCATTAAATGATAATCTCACTCCCTAGGAACAGTTTAGTTGAGTTTTTTTTAGTTTTCTTGCTGTGTGTGATTTAGATGCGAGAGAGTTACAACGAGAGGTAAGAACCTGTGCATCACATTGTGACCACTCCTCATATTCTCTATCAATCTGCATTCTTAGATAGGCACTTGCATATCATACTTTAAACTAAAAGACTAAAAAAGATACACTGTGGACTGGGCCGCAACCGGTAAAACCTTTTATTTTGTTACTTGACCTACGGTAGCCGAACCACAAACTGGATGAATTCCCCATACCAAACAGCAACAGGATAGTTGGGAACGTTTACTGGGGAGAATCCCTTGCTGTTGTCACCTATGATTTTCCAAGCCTCAACAGTTTTTGTCACTAGAAGGAGGGATGCCAATGCATGGCTGGCCGAGGAAACCCATTGCCTCAAAATTACTCCACTAGTGATAGTTCAGAAAGAAGTTTATTTCCCAATCCGATTCCTGAAGAGAAGTGGAAAGAACACTTGTATTCTGTGGACAACGAAGTTGTTAATGATCTGAGAAGACATACTAGGGAATTTGTGAAACGTATTGGAGGATTACTGATTATCCCTGATTTACCCAGAAGAGAGTATAAAAAGAAAGACCGCCCTATATTAGAAGACTCAGTTTTGGTTGGAGATTTGGAAGAATTGGTAGAAACAGCCTTGCAAGAAGTTGTTCAGCCTTTGAATCAAGTGGGCCTAAACACACCTTGCTATTAACCTGTTCATACTCCTATTCATTCACCACCTCACTCTCCACCAAGACTCATGGCAGGTGTAAACGCTAATCAGCCACCTAACCCACCAAATCCACCACCTGCTTGGAAATCCAGATCACCTTTAAACCTAACACCTCTTTTGCATGACTTACCTCAATATTTTGAGAAAATGCTGCCCAAATTTGACCCAAGTGAAAAGATTCTAGTAGATGATCACTTGCAAAGTTTCTAATTAGCCATATAAGGACTAAAGGCTGGAGAACACAAAGATGTAGTCTGCAAACTTTTTCCACATACCCTTAAAGGAGAAGCAGCCTCATCGTATTTTGGTCTGCCTACAAACTCAATCCCAGACTAGGATACTTTTGAAAGGATATCCAGAAGCAAATATGCAGCCCAGAAGACTCATGCAACTCTCATGAAAGGACTGTGCGCTTTAAAGAAAGAAAGAAAAGAAAAGGTGCATAGTTTTACCCAAAGGTTTGCTGCTTATCTTAAGAATTTCTCTGCAGCTGTTAAGCCCTCTGATAAAGTTCTGATTGAGTATTATGCTTCAGCTTTGGGGCCTGACTTGGCCATGTTTGCAAAGGCTTAAGTTAATCCTACATTATCAGAGACTTATGAAGAGGCTGAGAGAGCAGAATCTGAAAAAGAAAGCATAGAATATTATCCTAAGCAGTCAGGAGAGAAAAGTTTTGGGAAGAAAGACTTATTACTGTCTAAGCCTAAAGAGGAGAAATCACATGATTTTGAAGGAATGTTAAAGATGATGCAGAAAATTTCTAACAGAATAATAGATTTGGAAAAGGAAAAGGAAGCTCAGAAAGCATATAAGCCTTACTACAAGAGAAGAGAGGATAACAATCAGTCTAAACCTCCTCTACACACTCCTGCATCAATGAACTTAATGGAGGTAGGTATGGATAACTTTTGCACTTTCCACCAGCAGCCCCATTCTCAAAAAAATTGTCCTCAATGGATAAATTCAATGACATTAGCGATGAATCAGCTGTTGGGTTCCAAGTTTACAGAATCTGATAATGAAGAAGAAAAGGGTGGTAAATCCACAGAAAAACAAGAAAATTATGCTTTGGTATTATGGGATTGTGTCTCACTTTTTGATACAGAAGAAGGTACCATTAGAGGAAATTTGGGGTCTAAAATGGGCCTTATAAGAAAACGCGCTAACAATAAGTTCTTGTGAGTTGGAATTCAAGAACCAATGGAATTCCAATAAAATAAGTCAACCATAATGGTTGAATTGACATATTTGTCATAAAAAAAAACTACTTTTTTTGTTCTTATTTTCGACATATCTCCCTGTGTTTTTACTCAAATTTTGATCGGAAGAGCTCATTGGATACAGAATTCGATTTCTCATCCAATGAGTACCCACACTGCATACTTTTGACAGACATGTCATCATCATGTTTTTTCAGGAATTTCTTGTTTTTGGGGTAGCAGGGTCTATCAAAAGTATGCAGTGTGGGTACTCGTTGGATGTGAAATCAAATTTTGCATCCAACGAGCTCTCCCGATCAAAATTTGAGTAAAACCACAGGGATATATGTCGAAAATACGAACACAAAAGGTAGTTTTTTTCTTTTTTCCTCTAAACTTAATAAATATTATTTTATTATTTTCCTTAGGAGGCCCATTTTAGACCTCAAAATTCCTCTAATGTTTGAAACATGAGGAGATATTGGAAACAACTGTGATGACAAGAAGCCAGGATTTGGTGAATAAAGACAATTCAACACTCCCAAAGATCAAGAAATTGCAAGAGAATGTAAAGAAACTACATAAGAACAACACAGATGATAAAATTCCTGAACTTACTATTAGCAGTCAAAATCTGAAACAAGTCAACATGTCTGCTAAGCCTATTGAAGACAAAGTGGGTAATGTCAAGGAAACTCTCAAAACACCTAAATTACCAGAGGAAGAGATTCCCACAAACAGCCAACCTATAGAAGAAATTGTTGAAGCAAGTGTGGGAGGTAAGACTAGGTTTAAAACCCCACCATTCCTCCTGACTTTGGAGATTTTAAACCATAATGTGCACAATTGTTTGGCAGACTCAATATCATCAGTAAATGTTATACCACTTGACGTTTGCAAAAATATTAATGGATAGCCTAAACCTACTACCTGGGAGGTTACTCAGTTAGACAGGACCAATGTGAAAGTAGTCGGGGAGATGGAGGATGTCCTGATTCATTTATCTGCAAATAAAAAGATATGTCAGTATATTGATATTATAGTAGCAGACATACCTGATGGTTATGGATTGATTTTGAATCGAGACTGGTCAGCAAGACTAAATGGGTATTTTGCTTCAGATTGGTCACATTTGTGGTTGCCTCATAAGGGAAGCCCAAATCAGATTAAAATATTAAGAGAGCCCTACATGAAACACAATGTCACACAATTGGAAGAGAAAAATGGATCAGTGAATTTTGTATTGGGAAATTATCTAATTGAACTTGAACCAAGAAACTTTGCATCAGAAGAAGGCAACAACATATCAGACACCCAGCCCGATCTCCTTCAATGTTCACAGGCTGATAAGATTGATTGTAAAATAGCAGATGTAGTTTTTGTTTCAAGAACAATAGAATTAGATAATGGTTAGGTCTTTCTCATTTTGTGGTCAAGCCTAGCCCCTTATCCTACAAGTTGCCAGGTTTATAGGGGTGGGAAGAGAACTGACCAGTTAGTGGTTTAGTTCTCAAATTTTTATTTTTCTTGATTTTTTATTTTTCTTGATTATTTTGTACATAAATAAATTGAGTTGGTTGTTTATTTTGATTTGCTTTATTCCTGTTTTGTTTTAGTTTATATTTTGATTGATTTCAATAAAAAAGAGGCAAAATTTGGTTGCATGGAGAGCATCAGAATTATGGATTAATTAAATTCCTTGATTATAAGACTGTGTACTATGGTTTTATTTAAAAGAATTTATTCTAGTTTAAACAGTTTTCCTAAATGGATGTGAACACATTGAAGTCTACTTAATCCCTGTAAAATAACTCAAGATAAAAAGGTCTGGAATACTATTTTGAGGCTCCATCCATCTCACAATTAAAAATGTCCTAGGGGGTGACAAAAAAATACTCACGGAAAGGAAGCAGGGTAAATAGTATATTATTTATAAATGATCCCATGCCAAGAATTGAAATCCAAAAGGCTAATAAGAGTCAAAACTCCTAAGAAAGTAATATGTATAAAAAAAAGTATTGAATCATATGAGTACAGGATTGCCAAAAGTTCTCTGTCCATGAGCTGAAAATTAAATACATCTCTCACACAAAAGGACACTATGGATAGAGGAGCCTGAATAAAAAATTCAGAAATAAAGGCATGAGGAGGACTCAAAAGGACAAAAAGTCGAAAAGCACAAAAAAGTGCAAAATGGCATGGGAATGAGGAACAATTGAATATTTATGTTCACCATATGTTACAATCATGTGGTGTCCAAGCTGGAAGCTACCCAAAGATAGAGGTAAAAAAATGAAACCCATCTTCTTGGCCTCATAAGAGTTATCTTGACTTTGAGATATTGGTTTCCATTTTCCGAAATTGGACTATCATCAACGATTAAAAGTACATATATTTGCCATTTGGGAAATCCAGACATCTAGAAGAATTAAACATGTTGGTTTTATTGTTAAAATAGTCTATTACTTAAGGAAGAAGTTGTCCAGAGATCTGGGTTGACCAGGTAGTCGCCAATTGTTGCAGCTACAATGTTTTCCCAAATTTCTAAAAATTTTGGACCCTCCTTTTAATTTTATCTTACCTGGATTTGCCTTTGATGGATGAACTTTGTTGTCCTCTGCTACGGATTTCAATCTTTGAGGTTAAATTGATGTAAATTGTTGAATGACTATCTTTGTCTACTGATGTTTTGACTTATGGATGATTTTCTTTTCGCTGTCGAAAGCTTATCGAACTGTGAATCGGGGCCGTAGTCATCTACACAGCCATCATTGCAGAAGCTTACTTAACAAATGGCCCGATCCAAATCCTTGTTTTAGCTGACGCATTTTTTGTTTTATATTCATATTGGTGTTTTTCATCTCATCACCATCGGAGCATAAGTCCTTTGTGTGGCCGCCATTTCGGATGGAAGATTGCAAGCACTTCGACGGAAGCCTTTATCTTTGCCGATACTGTGGGGTCTTTGATTTTGCTCATTTCTCTATCGGAACTGTGTTAGACATTTGATCGAGCGATTAGTCTTCGGGTGTTCCGATCGCCGATGTTTTTGGTTGCTATGGAGTTTGTAGTCTATTTGAATCCCGCCATTGCGGCTCTAGAGTGGACTAACCATCCGACATGTAGTTTTACCGTTCGTCGATGTTTTGATTGATTTTCGTCGATGTTTCACTTGATTTTCGTCGATGGTTTGTTCTGTTTTCTCCGATGTTTACTTGTCTACAAAACTTTTGGTCCATGTGACTTTCTCCGTTACGGCTCCTCTTTCAACTAACCATCCAATGCTATAGTCGTTCTGATGTCTGATGTTGCAAGTTTTAGTGTTTTATTTCATCGTTTTTATTTTTCCGTGAAACCCATGGTATGTCATTTTCCTATTGTTGCAGCTCCTCTTTGGATTAACTTCCTGATGCCTTAGTTGTTCCACTGTTCGATAGAGACATTTTCCCATCGACTATTTTTTCACTAAGGTCTGTATATATGGGATGGGTTATTATTTTATTGTTTATCTTTGTGAACTCGTGCTTACTTTGTCCCTGTCGAGTTGAACTGTGTGTCCATGCCTAGATTTTGGGATCTCATTCGTGGGAGGCATTTCAGTGGAGATTTCAGATTTCCTTGTCGACTGCACAACTCGTCTGCTAGGTAGGCCAACCATGGTTTCCCCTTTCTGTTAAGTTTATGAGTTTTTTGGGACCTAGGGTTTTGTCCTCTAGTTAGGCGTTCCCATCGTTGGTAGTTGGTCATCTAAGTCTGATTTTGCATCCTTACGACGTGGAGTATTGGTCAGTTTCACAACATTTACGGTGGGTGTTTGTTTTTCTTGAGTTGTTATGAGGATTCAAACCCGGTCCGAAGGTTTCAGTAGCTGGTGGAGACAAGCATTACAATGTCTGCACCAATTTTTGTGGGTTTGTCTATGGCCTTCCGGGGGAGGGGGGAAGTTTCAGTTTCTTTCGATCATAGGAATTTGCTCTATTTTTTTTCTGAAAGCCGGAGGGTTTTGTTTCATGCATTTTTGATTACTGAATATGAGGGTTCATTATGGCAAAGAATTGGATTACAATTTATGTTTAGGTGATGTATTGTCAATCATAATTATTTCTAGTTGCAGATGGACTTAGGATTTTTTAAGACTTAGCAATTTTTAGAATTTTTCTTGCTAGTTATTACCGATTTTGCATTTGCATTCTAATAGGTTTATATGTTGCAAATATGGAAGAGGTAAATTTTTATACAGTTTTTCTTCATTCTTCAAATACTGATTAAATGCTCAAATAACCTAAATGCATTTTGGTTTATGATAGGGAGATTTCTTCAAAGGCGACATGTATAAGAGACAGAAGAAGAAGGCCCCTGTTGCTGAAGCAGAACCTGATGTGGAAATCATTACGAAGGTAGAATATATCTATGGAGACAATAGAGCTACAACCGGGGTAGAGCTTGATTATAAGTGGGGTGAAATATATTGGATGATTTCAAATAAAAATGTACCCAATGTTGGATTTGAAGAATTGAACATATATGCCAACATAGAGAATTCAAGTCTTATGAAGGTAGCCACAAGAGCTGAGCTGTTCCCATGCTCATAGGTGATCAGTTGGATTCTACCTAAGGCTGATGTGACCACAATGATTTTAGCCAATGCTGCCAAACATGGCTATGTGGCCTACAGTCCTAGTTATGTCTCACTGGCTTATCACCTACCTCCTGCACAAGTATACTTAACTAAAAGTTGGCTGAAGGAAATAAACTTGGACTTGGTTGAAACAATGAAGAGGATGATGATACCTGGGAAGAATTTTCGAACCAGACCATCAAGAGAGTATGATACATCCACTCTCTAGACTCCTTATAGGTTTATAGCACTAATGCTGAACATGGTGTTTGGGAGAGCTCATGGAAAAAGTTTCAAGTTGGGATGGATTCGCATTATTTTTTATGTGGCCACCTAGGGGACTGTATTTAACTGGGAAAACATTATGTCCAATAGCCTATCAGCTTGCATATCTTCAGATTTGGGAGGAGTGTCCTAGAAGAAGTATGATTTCTATATGAGCTCCATCCTAGTGGACTATATATGATGTACACAACCATTTCCAGCTTTAAGATGTATCTGGGATAGGGACAGAACCCCTATGTACACTGCGTATAAACTATTCTTGGCACATAAATATTACAGCCACTATAAAGAGATATGTGAACATTTTATTATTCCTATATACAATTTAATTTTCCTAACAGAATGCAATTGTATGTCTGAAGAGGCATTTAAAGTCATCAAGGAGCATGGAAATTATTATTTGATTGATGAAGGGATGTACATTAGAATGTATGGTTGCTCTAGGGCACCTTCCCTACTACCCCAGTATGCCACTAATTATGTAGTGCATAAAGAAGCAGTCAGGCAAGTTTATTTATATGGTGTAGGAAGCTTCCTGTTTGAGCATAAAAAGGAAGCCTATCCTGCTATCCCTTTTTGGATAGGGAATTATAATTTTACAAATATTAAACAAGCTGCTGAATTTTTACAAGAGTTGGAGCAGTTTCATTTTGGGGAGATGAACTTCCACAGAAATGACTCCCAAAAGAAAGTTGCAGAACATTGCAAAGAGGCAAATGTTCACTTTGAATATACAAACTTCTGGGACAAGGATGAGGAAATTTTAAGGAATGCAAGGAATAAGACTGCATTGAAGAGAATATTTAAGCATAAAATTACTATCAAAGGCGGTAAGGGCCAAAAATCATAGAATAAAGTTGAAGAAGAGGAGGCCAAGAAAAGGGAAGAGGATGCTAGGAGGCTAGCGCAGGAGGTGGAAAGTTGGTTAAAGAGGGAAGAGGAGGAAAGAAATAAAGCTGAACAAGAAGCAACAAAGAGTGCAGAGGAAGCTGCAAAGAAGACAGAAGAAGAAAGAAAGAAGAAAGAAAATGAATTGATGAAGAAGAAACAAAAGGAAGTTGAAGGTCTGAGGCTGACATGATCTACAATAGACCAGCAAACTATTGACCCAACAGATATTCAAGAAGTACAAATAGATCAGGAGCAAGGACAAGATAATCCTGATTCCCAAGAGCTCGCTACAACTTCTGGTAGCAATATAGGACAAGTTGTTTTCTCTGAATTGAATCTGATACCGTTTGTGCAGGAGAAAGGAGAATAAGTCCCAGATTTTATCAACATTTTTTATGACAAAGAGAAAAAGAGGATTGTCAAAAGGACTGAGAGAAAAATCAAAACAGGGGGACAACCAGGCATGATGGTCACTGATAAAACTTTGGTGCATGGGACAGACGCAGATCCGAGGTTAACAACAAGAGTTGGAGTGGTGTTGACATAAGCCATTGAAGATAATGTAAATAGACTGATGACGGATCTGGAGCAGTTGAAAAGGAATGCGGCTCAGTTGAAGGAAACTTTGAAGAAGGAGAGAAATGAAGGTTATAAACTAAAGAGGAAATTTGAAGAAATGCAAAATGAAGTCAAGAATTTAAAAGCAGAACTTCAGAATCTTCAAGAAAACAAGATGACTTTGTAATTTTCCATGGAAAGGACATGTAAGGATGCTCAGTATAACCTAGCAGAATTGCAGAGGTTACAACAAGAATATCAGGTGGTGAAGAGAGAAAAGGATGACCTCAAAACAACATATGAAACTCTTAGTGCAGAAAAGGACCAGCTGCAGAGAAAATTACAAGAGTTGGAGGCACAGAGGGTCACCATGGAAGAGAAAGAAAATCAATTTCAGGTGCAAGCAACAGGTTTTGAAGGACATATTGCTTCATTAACAGCATCACTGAAGGATTCCAGTGAACAACAAACTAATATTCAACCTCTTAAGGAGCATGTCCTGGCTCAAAGAAGAAGAATGCACCAGCTGTAGGTGTCTATTGAAGAGGAAAGATGTAAAATCATGTAGATAGTTAACATATTGGAGGAAATTTTGGAGACTACCTCATATTTTGTAGATAGGTCTCAGGATAGAAACCAATGAATAAATCCTCGTAGATTTACCAGCCAAAGGTCAACATAGCTTAAAGCAGGACTATGATTTGTTAGAGTTTGCAATAAACACTACAGAGGATTTCAAGAAGGCTGTGAGGAAAACAAGAGGAGCTTGTATTGAATATTGCAGAAGGGTGCTGATCACCTACAAAAGATGCCAAGTTGCTGCTGAACATAGATTAGATGCATTACTAGAGCATGAGCTATTCACAGGAATGCTACAGAGCAGGTATTAGGAGGATGAGAAGAAGATACAACAAGTCAAGGAATTGGATGAACAGATCCTGAAAGATGTCATAGCTCATGCAACAGTCAACATCCATTTTCTTGAGGATTAGCTACATTTAAGCCCAACCAAAATCGAAGTAGTTAAAAATCAGGCTGCTAAATATGAGATTAACATTCGTTTTCTTGAACCTTCAGAATTTGAGAGCATAGCAATGGAATCCCAAGCGTGGAAAAAATTCTTAAATGGTTAAGCGGGGACCTCTACTTAGAAGTGCTTTATTAGTTTTTGTTTTAAATGTAATATATTGTAAAATGTATGAGGACTCACTATAGGACAAATTTTGGGAGTTGAAATGTTGGGGAAGCCCAAGTGTCATTTGGGGCAGCCCAAAAGTTTTGATTTTTGTATAAGTATAGGAGAGTTTGATAAGGGAAAGGACTTTTTCCCAGTTAGACTTGTGAGAACATGTTGTAAGAAGAACTATTTCCTTTTGCAATAGATAATTACAATTTTTCCTGTTGGAGAAAGCTTTGGTGGAATGTTCAAATGTTGTGCAATGGATGTTGTTGAAGGGGAACTATTTTGTTTTCAGCTTTTTTCCATTAACTGTGAGATCGTTCTAACTTGTTGAACCTATTTTCTTGTATGAATTCTCTCTAGTTTATTTTATGGAATTTCCACTATGAGTAATGAATGCTTTTCATAAACAATGAGCTATCTTGTTGTTCATCTATCTATTCATGTTTATGTGTTTTGAAATGAAGAACATCTACCTGTGATTTTTCTTAATGCATGAACAGTAATACATTACTCATTAAATGATAATCTCGCTCCCTAGGGACAGTTTAGTTAAGTTAGTTTTAGTTTTCTTGCTTTGTGTGATTTAGATGTGAGAGAGTTAAGACGAGAGGTAAGAACCTGCCCATCACATTGTGATCACTCCTTGTATTCTCTATCAATCTGCATTCTTAGATAGGCACTTGTATCTCATACTTTAAACTGAAAAACTAAAAAAGATACACGATGGAATGGGCCACAACTAGTAAAACCTTTTTATTTTGTTACTTGACCTACGGTAGCCGAACCGCAAACCGGACGGATTCCCCATACCAAACAATAACGGGCTAGTTGGGAACATTTACTAGGGAGAATCCCTTGTTGTTGTCGCCTGCGATTTTCCAAGCCTCAATAGTTTTTGGTGCTAGAAGGAGGGCCATCAGTGCATGGCTGGCCGAGGAAACCCATTGCCTCGAGGAAACCCATTGCCTCGAAATTACTCCACCGATGATAGTTGAGAGAGAAGTTTATTTCCCAATCCAATTCCTGAAGAGAAGTGGAAAGAACACTTGTATTCTGTGGACAACGAAGTTGTTAATGATCTGAGAAGACATATTAGGGCATATGAGAAAATTATTGGAGGATTACCGATTATCCCTTATTTACCCAGAAGAGAGTATAAAAAGAAAGACCACCCTATATTGGAAGACTCAGTTTTGGTTGAAGATTTGGAAGAATTGGTAGAAATAGCCTCGCAGGAAGTTGTTAAGCCTTTGAATCAAGTGGGCCCAAATGCACCTTGTTGTTTACCTGTTCATACTCCTGTTCATTCACCACCTCACTCTCCACCCAGACTCATGGCAGAGTAAATGCTAATCAGCCACCTAACCCACCAAATCCACCACCTGCTTGGAAAGCCAAATCACCTTTAAACCTAACACCTCTTTTGCATGACTTACCTCAGGCTTTTGAGAAAATGCTGCCCAAATTTGACCCAAGTGAAAATATTCTAGTAGATGATCAATTGCAAATTTTCTACTTGGTCATAGAAGGACTAAAGGCTGGGGAACATGAAGATGTAATCTGGAGACTTTTTCCACATACCCTTAAAGGAGCAGCAGCCTCATGGTATTTTGGTCTGCCTGCAAACTCAATCCCAGACTGGGATACTTTTGAAAGAATATTCAGAAGCAAATATGTAGCCCAGAAGACTCATGTAGCTGTCATGAAAGGACTTTTCACTTTAAAGAAAGAAAGAAAAGAAAAGGTTCATAGTTTTACCCAAAGGTTTGCTGCTTATCTTAAGAATTTCTCTGCAGCTGATAAGCCCTCTGATAAAGTTCTGATTGAGTATTATACTTCAGCTTTGGGGCCTGACTTGGCCATGTTTGCGAAGGCTCAAGTTAAACCTATGTTATCAGAGACTTATGAAGATGATGAGAGAGTAGAAGCTGAAAAAGAAAGCATAGAATATTATCCTGAGCAGTCAGGAGAGAAAAGTTTTGGGAAGAAAGCCTTATTACTGTCTAAGCCTAAAGAGGAGTAATCACATGATTTTGAAGGAATGTTAAAGATGATGCAGAAAATTTCTAATAGAATAATAGATTTGGAAAAGGAAAAGGAAGCTTAGAAATCATATAAGCCTTACTACAGGAGAAGAGAGGATAACAATCAGTCTAAACGTCCTCCACACAGTCCTGCATCAATGAACTTAACGGAGGTAGGTATGGATAACTTTTTCACTTTCCACGAGTATCCCTATTCTAAAAAAAATTGTCCTCAATGGATAAATTCAATGACATTAGTGATGAATCAGCTGTTGGATTGAAAATTAGCAGAATCTGATAATGACAAAGAAAAGGGTGGTAAATCCATAGAAAAACAAGAGAATGATGCTTTGGTATTATGGGATTGTGTCTCGCTTTTTGATACAGAAGAAGGTACTCTGAAACATGAGGAGATATCGAAAACAACTGTGAAGACAAGAAGCTAGGATTTCGTGAATAAAGACAATTCAATACTCCCAAATATCAAGAAATTGCAAGAGAATGTTAAGAAAATACAGAAGAACAACACAGATGATAAAATTCTTGAACTTACTATTAGCAATCAAAATCCGAAACAAGTCAACATGCCTACTAAGCCTATTGAAGACAAAGTGGGTAATGTCAAGGAAACTCTCAAAACACCTAAAGTACTAGAGGAAGATCTTCCCACAAAAAACCAACCTATAGAAGAAATTGTTGAAGCAAGTGTGGGGGGTAAGACTAGGTTTAAAACCCCACCATTCCTCCTGACTTTGGAGATTTTAAATTATAATGTGCACAATTGTTTGGTAGACTCGGGATCATTAGTAAATGTTATGCCACTTGAAGTTTGTAAAAAGATTAAAGGATAGCCTAAACCTACTACCTGGGAGGTTACTTAGTTAGACAGGACCAATGTGAAAGTAGTCAGGGAGATGGAGGATATCCTGATTCGTTTATCTGCAAATAAAAAGATATGTCAGTATATTGATATTGTAGTAGCAGACATACCTGATGGTTATGGAATGATTTTGAATCGATACTGGTCAGCAAGACTAAATGGGTATTTTGCTTCAGATTGGTCACATTTGTGGTTGCCTCATAATGGAAGCCCAAATCAGATTAAAATATTAAGAGAGCCCTACATGAAACACAATGTCACGCAATTGGAAGAGAAAAATGAATTAGTGAATTCTGTATTGGGAAATTATCTAATTGAACTTGAACCGAGAAACTTTGTATCAGAAGAAGCCAGCAACATATCAGACACCCAGCCCGATCTCCTTCAATGTTCACGGGCTGATAAGATTGATTCTAAAATAGCAGATGTAGTTTTTGTTTCAAGAACAGTAGATTTAGATAATGGTTAGGTCTTTCTCATTTTTTGGTCAAGCCTAGCCCCTTATCTTACAAGTTACAAGGTTTATAGGAGTGGGAAGAGAACTGACCAGTTATTGGTTTAGTTCTAAAATTTTTATTTTTCTTGATTTTTTATTTTTCTTGATTATCTTGTACATATATAAATTGAGTTGGTTGTTTATTTTGATTTGCTTTATTCCTGTTTTGTTTTAGTTTAGATTTTTATTGATTTCAATAAAAAAGAGGCAAACTTTGGTTGCATGGAGAGCATCAGAATTCTAGGTTAATTAAAATCCTTGATTATAAGACTGTGTACTATTGTTTTATCTGAAAGAACTTCTTCTAGTTTAAACAGTTTTACTAAATGGCTGTGAACACATTGAAGTCCTACTTAATCCCTGTAAAATAACTCAAGATCAAAAGGTCTGGAATACTATTTCGAGGCTCCATCCATCTCACAATTAAAAATGTCCTAGGGGGTGACAGCAAAAGACCCACGAAAAGGAAGCAGGGTAAACAATATATTATATATAAATGATCCCATGCCAAGAATTGAAAGCCAAAAGGCTAATAAGAGTCAAAACTCCTAAGAAAGCAATATGTATCAAAACAAAGTACTGAATCATATGAGTACAGGATTACCAAAAGTTCTTCTCTATCTGTGAGCTGAAAATTAAACACATCTCTCACACAAAAGGACACTATGGATAGAGGAGCCTGAATAAAAAATTCCGAAAGAAAGGCATGAGGAGGACTCAAAAGGACAAAAAAGTCCAAAAGCATAAAAAAGTGCAAAAAATGAGGAACAAATGAATATTTCTATTTACCATATGTTACAATCCTGTGGTGTCCAAGCTGGAAGCTACCCGAAGACAGAGGTAAAAAAATGAAACCCGTCTTCTTGACCTCATAAAAGTTATCTTGAATTTGAGATCTTGGTTTCCATTTTCCGAAATTGGACTATCCTCAATGATTAAAAGTACATATATTTGCCATTTGGGAAATCCAGACATCTAGAAGAATTCAACATGTTGGTTTTATTGCTAAAATAGTCTGTTACTTAAGGAAGAAGTTGTCCAGAGATCTGGGTTCACCAGGTAATCGCCAAGTGTTGTAACTGCAACGTTTTCCCAAATTTCTAAAAATTTTGGACCCTCCTTTTAATTTTATCTTGCCTAAATTTGCTTTTGATGGATGAAATTTGTTGTCCTCTTCTACGGATTTCAATCTTTGGGGTTAAATTGATGTAAATTGTTGAATGACTATCTTTGTCTGCTGATGTATTGACTTATGGATGATTTTATTTTCATTGTCAAAAGCTTATTGAACTGTGAATCGGGGCCATATTCATCTACACAGCCGCCGTTGCGGAAGCTTACTTAAAAAATTTCCCAATCCAAAGCCTTGTTTTCGTCGATGCATCTTTTGTTTTATATTCATATCGTCATTTTTCATCTCATCACCATCGGAGCATAAGTCCTTTGTGTGGCCACCATTTTGGATGGTAGATTGCAAGCACTCCGACGGAAGCCTTTATATTTGCCGATCCCGTGGGGTCTTTGATTTTGCTTGTTTGGCTATTGGAACTGTGTTAGACATTTGATCAGGAGATTAGTCTTTGGGTGCTCCGATTGCTGATGTTTTTGGTTTCCGTAGAGTTTGTAGTCTATTTGAATCCCACCATTGCATCTCCGGAGCTGACTAACCATCCAACATGTAGTTTTATCATTCGCCGATGGTTTGATTGATTTTCGCCGATGTTTCGATTGATTTTTGCCAATGGTTTGTTCTGTTTTCTCCGACGTTTACTGGTCTGTAAAACTTTTGGTCCATGTGACTTCTGCCGTTACGTATCCTCTTTCAACTAACCATCCGATGCTATAGTCGTTCCGATGTCTGATGCTGCAAGTTTTAGTGTTTTATTTCACCGTTTTTATTGTGTTGCGGAACCCATAGTATGTCCTTCTCCCACCGTTGTGGCTCCTCTTTGGATTAACCACATGATGCCTTAGTTGTTCCAAGGTCCGATAGAGATTTTTTCCCATCGACTGTTTTTTCATCGAGGTCTATATATATGGGACGGGTTATTATTTTATTGTTTATCTTTGTGAACTCATGCTTACTCTTTCCCTGTCGAGTTGAACTGTGTGTCCGTGCCTAGTTGTCGGGATCTCGTTCATGGGAGGCGTTTTCGTGGAGATTTCAGCTTTCCTTGTCGACTGCACAGCTTGTTCGCTAGGTAGGTCAACCATGGTTTCCCCTTTCTGTTAAGTTTATGAGTTTTTTGGGACCTAGGGTTTTGTCCTCTGGTTAGGTGTTCCCGCCATTGGTAGTTGGTCATCTATGCCTAATTCTTCATCCTTACAGTGTCGAGTATTGGTGAGTTTCATAGCTTTTATGGTGGGGGTTTGTTTTTCTTGATTTGTTATGAGGATTCAAACCCGGTCCAAAGGTTTTGGTAGCTGGTGCAGACAAGCGTTATGCTATCTGCATCGGTATATATGGGTTTGTCTATGGTTGTTTGGGGGAGGGGGGAATTTTCAGTTTCTTTCCATCATAGGCATTTTCTCTATTTTTTCTGAACGTCGAAGGGTTTTGTTTTGCATGTTTTCAATTACTGAATATGAGGGTTCATTATGGTGAAGAATTGGATTGCAATTTCTGTTTAGGGGATGTATTGTCAATCACGATTATTGCTAGTTCCAGACGGACTTAGGATTTTTCAGACTTAGCAATTTTCAGAAGTTTTCTTGCTAGTTATTACTGATTTTGCATTTGCATTCTAATAGGTTTAGATGTTGCAAACATGGAAGATGTAAATGTTTATACAGGTTTTCTTCATTCTTTGAATACTGATTAAAATCTCAAATAGCCTAAATGCATTTTGGTTTATGACAGGGCAATTTCTTCAAAGGCGACATGTCTAAGAGATAGAAGAAGAAGGCCCCTATTACTGAAGGAGAAACTGATATGGAAATCGTTACCAAGGTAGAATACATCTATGAAGACACTAGAGCTACCACCGGGGTAGAGCCTGATTATAAGTGGGGTGAAATATATTGGATGATTTCAAATCAAAATGTACTCAATGATGGATTTGAACAATTGGCCATATATGCCAACATAGAGAAGTCATCTCTTATGAAGGTAGCCATAAGACCTGATTTGTTCCCATGCTCAGAGGTGATCAGTTGGATTCTACCTAAGGTCGATGTGACCACAATGATTTTATCCAATGCTGCCAAATAGGCCTATGTGGCCTTCAGTCCTAGTTATGTCTCACTGGCTTATCACCTACCTCCTGCACAAGTATACTTAACTAAAAGTTGGTTGAAGGAAATAAACTTGGACTTTGTTGAAACAGTGAAGAGGATGATGATACCTGGGAAGAATTTTCGAACTAGGCCATCAGAAGAGTATGATACAGCCACTCTCCAGACTCCTTATATGTTTATAGCATTGATGCTGAACAGGATGTTTGGGAGAGCTCATGGAAAAAGTTTCAAGTTGGGATGGATTCCCATTATTTTCTATGTGGCCACCCAGGGGAATGTATTCAAATGGGAAAACATTGTTTCCAACAGCCTCTCAGCTTGCATATCTTCAGCTTTGGGAGTAGTGTCCCAGAAGAAGTCGGCGTTATATATGAGCTCCATCCTAGTGAACTGTATATTATGTACACAACCATTTCCACCCTTAATATGTATCTGGGACAGGGACAAAACCGCTGTGTACACTACGTACAAACTATTTTGGGCACATAAATATTACAGCCACTATAAAGAGATAAGTGAACTTTTTATTCTGCCTTTATACAATTTAATTTTCATAACATAATGCAATTGTATGTCTGAGGAGGCATTGAAAGTCATCAAGGAGCATGCAAATTATTATTTGGCTGATGAAGAGATGTACATCAGAATGTATGGTTGCTCTAGGGCACCTTCCCTACTACCCCAGTATGCCACTAATTATGTAGTTCATAAAGAAGCAGTTAGGAAAGTTTATCTAGATGGTGTAGGTAGCTTCCTGTTTTAGCATAAAAATGCAGTCTGCCTTGCTATCCCTTTTTGGATAGGGAATTATAAGTTTACAAATATTAAATGAGCTACTGAATTTGTACAAGAGTTGGAGTAGTTTCATTTTGGGGAGATGAACTTCAACAGAAATGACTCCCAAAAGAAAGTTGTAGAACATTGCAAAGAGGAAAATGTTCACTTTGAATATACAAACTTCTGGGACAAGGATGAAGAAATTTTAAGGAATGCAAGGAATAAGACTGCATTGCAGAGAAGATTTAAGCAGAAAATTACTATCAAAGGTGGTAAGCGCAAAACCACACAGAAGAGGATGCTAGGAAGCTAGCACAGGAGGCAGAAAGTTGGTTAAAGAGTGAAGAGGAGGAAATAAAGAATGTTGAACAAGGAGTAGCAAAGAGTGTAGAGGAAGCTACAAAGAAGACAGAAGAAGAAAGAATGAAGAAAGAAAATGAAGAGATGAAGAAGAAAAAAAAGGAATCTGAAGGTCTAAGGCTGACATGATCTACAACAAACCAGCAAACTACTGACCCAACATACATTTAAGAAGTACAGATAGATCAGGGGCAGGGACAAGATAATCCTTATTTCGAGGAGCCTGCTACAACTTCTAGCAACAATATAGGACAAGTTGTTTTCTATGAATTGAATCTGATACCGTTTGTGCAGGAGAAAGGAGAAGAAGTCCTAGATTTTAGCACCATTTTTTATGACAGAGAGAAAAAGAGGATTTCCAAAAGGGCTGAGAGAAAAATCAAAACAGGGGGAAAACTAGGCATGATGGTCATTGGTAAAAATTTGGTGCATGGGACAGATGCAGATCCTAGGTTAATAGCAAGAGATGGAGTGGCATTGACACAACCCACTACAAATAATGTAAATAGACTGATGATGGATCTGGAGCAGTTGAAAAGGAATGCAGCTCAGTTGAAGGAAAATTTGAAGAAGGAGAGAAATGAAGGTTATAAATTGAAGAGGAAATTTGAAGACATGCAAAATGAAGTGAAGACTTCAAAAGCAGAACTTCAAACTCTTCAAGCAAATAAGATGACTTTGGAAGTTTCCATGGAAAGGATAGGTAAGGTTGCTCAGAATAACCAAGCAGAATTGCAGAGGTTACAAAAAGAATATCAGGTGCTGAAGACAGAAAAGGATGACCTCAAAACAGCATATGAAACTCTTAGTGCAGAAAAGGACCAGCTACAAAGCAAAGTACAAGAGTTGGAGGCACAGAGGGTCACCATGGAAGAGAAAGAAAAGTAATTTCAGGTGCAGGCAGCAGGTTTTGAGGGACGGATTGCTTCGTTAACAGCATCACTGAAGGATGATAGTGAACAACAAACTAATATTCAGCCTCTTAAGGAGCATGTCCTGGCTCAAAGAAGAAGAATGCACCAGCTGCAGGTGTCTATTGAAGAGGAAAGATGTAAAATCTTGCAGATAGATAACAGATTGGAGGAAATTTTGGAGACTACCTCATATTTTGTAGATAGGTCTCAGGACATTTTGGAAGTACTGACTGGAGGAATGGTAAGGATAGAAACCAATGAAGAAATCCTTGCATATTTACCAGCCAAAGGTCAACATAGCTTAAAGTAGGACTATGATTTGTTAGAGTTTGCAATAAACACTGCAGAGGAGTTCAAGAAGGCTGTGAAGAAAACAAGAGGAGCGTGTACTGAATATTGCATAAGGGTGCTGATCACCTACAATATATGCCAAGTTGCTGTTAAACATAGATTAGATGCATTACTAGAGCATGAGTTGTTCACAGGAATTCTACGGAGCAGGTATCAGGAGGATGAGCATAAGATACAACAATTCAAGGACTTGGATGAACAAATCCTGAAAGATGTCGTAGCTCATGTAGCAGTCAGCATCCATTTTCTTGAGGATCAACTGCGTTTAATCCCAGTCGGAATCGAAGTAGTTAAAAATTAGGCTACTAAATATGAGATCAACATTCATTTTCTTGAACCTTCAGAATTTGAGAGCATAGTAGTGGAAGCCCAAGTATGGAAAAAGTTCTTAAATGATCAAGCAGGGCCCTCTACTTAGAAGTGCTTTATTAGTTTTTGTTTTAAATGTAATATATTGTAAAATGTATGAGCACTCACTATAGGACAAATCTTGGGAGTTGAAATGTTGGGGAAGCCCAAAAGTTTTGTTTTTGGTATAAGTATAGGGGAGTTTGATGAGGGAAAGGACTTTTTCCCAGTTAGACTTGTGAGAACATGTTGTAAGAAGAACTATTTCCTTTTGCAATAGATAATTACAATTTTTCCTATTGGAGAAAGCTTTGGTAGAATGTTCAAATGCTGTGTAATGGATGTCGCTGGAGGAGAACTATTTCATTTTCAGCTTTTGTCCATTAACTGTGAGATCATTCTAACTTGTTGAACCTATGTTCTTGTATGAATGCTCTCTAGTTTATTTTATGGAATTTCCACTGTGAGTAATGAATGCTTTTCATAAACAATGAGCTATCTTGTTGTTCATCTATCTATTCATGTTTATGTGTTTTGAAATGAAGAACAACTATCTGTCATTTTTCTCAATGCATGAATAGTAATACATTACTCATTAAATGATAATCTCGCTCCCTAGGGACAGTTTAGTTAAGTTAGTTTTAGTTTTCTTGCTGTGTGTGATTTAGATGCAAGAGAGTTAAGACAAGAGGTAAGAATCTGCACATCACATTGTGACCGTTCCTCGTATTCTCTATCAATTTGCATTCTTAGATAGGCACTTGCATCTCATACTTTAAACTAAAAAACAAAAAAATATACATGGTGGGCCGGGTTGCAACTGGTAAAACCTTTTTATTTTTTTACTTGACCTACGGTAGCCGGACCGCAAACCAGACGGATTCCTGCTACCAAATAGTAATGGGCTAGTTGGGAACGTTTACTGGGGAGAATCCCTTGCTGCTGTCGCTTGCGATTTTCCAGGCCTCAACGCAACCTTTTCCTCAAGGTTGAAGGTGGAAGACTAGAGATGCTCCATTTATATGTCAATGACTTATTCCTGACAGAAGTTGCAAGAAGGAGACTTGCTTTCGAGTTCGAGATGAAGGACTTGGATATGATGCACTACTTTCTACGCATGGAGGTGTGGCAAAATCTCCCTAGGACAAGGGAAGTATGTAGTAGAGATCCTGAAGAGGTTCAGGATGATGGACTGCAAGGTTGTGACCACAACCCATGTCATCGAAACTGAAGCTACTGAGTGTTGCTTCATCAGAGTCGGTTGATGCCATGATGTATCTTCAGATGATTGGGTCCTTAATGTACTTGATGAATACGAGACTAGATATTTGCTTTGCTGTGAAATCCTTGAGCCAATTCCTGAAAGATCCAATACATGTTCACTTGATTGCTGCAAAGCATATTCTAAGGTACTTGAAGGGTACAACTGATTATGGGCTCAAGTATGAGGAAAATGAAAAGATTAACCTGGAAGGTTATGTTGATTCATATTGGGCAGGCAGTTCCATCAATAGGAAGAGCACTTCAAGGTGTTTCTTCAGTATGGGATCGGGTGTGATCTCTTGGTTTAGCAGAAAACAGTACTGTGTGGCACCGAGTATAACTGAAGCAGAGTATGTTGCAACTTGTTCAGCTAGTTGTGAGGCAGTATGGATAAGGAAGCTACTGTCTGATTTATTTGATCTCCAGTTGGATGCTACTTGTATATATTGTGACAACCAGAGTTGTGTGAAGTTGTCGGATAACCCGGTGTTCCATGAAAAGTCAAAACACATCGAGATCAAATATCACTATATCAAGGAGATGGTGTAGAGAGGAGCAGTGAAGCTCTAGTATGTTGTGATGTAAGAACAGATAGCTAATGTGTTGATGAAGGCATTAGCCAGAGTGAAGTTTGAGTACTTCAGGGAGAAGCTTGGTGTTCTCTAGATCGAGGTTCCCTCCAAGGGGAAGTGATGAGTCCATGAGCCATTCTGACATGGTGAGAAGATTGGTTCTATCCATGATCAGATGTAAGGGCTGAGCCATTCTATCATGGTGAGAGGATTGGTTCCTTCCATGTTAGATGTGAGTGCTGAGCCATTCTGATGTGACTGTAGGATTGGTTCCTACATGATCAGATATAAGTGATGAATTCCATTCTATGAATGGAGGCACCTGGTCAGTTACTAGTAATACTCTGTCTGGGGCTGAGGGCCATTCTAATATGTCTGTGGGATGTGTTCTCACATGATCAAATATAAGTATAGGGCCATTCTGATGTGATTGAGGGATGTGTTCCTACTTGATCAGATATAAGGGCTGATGCCATTCTCTAGGAGAATGGAGGCACCTGGTCAGTTACCAGGAATCCTCAACCTGGGGTTAAGAGCCCTTTTGACATGTAGGCTGGATTGGTTCCTTGCATGGTCGAATGTTAGTGCAGAGCATTTTCGACATGTAGGTTGGATTGGTTCCTCGCATGGTCGAATGTAAGTGCAGAGCCTTTTTGACATGTATGTTGGATTGGTTTCTCGCATGGTCAAATGTAAGTGCAGAGCCTTTCTAACATGAATGCTGGATTGGTTTCTCTCATGGTCAGATATGAGTGTTGGGCCTTTTTGACATATATGACTAGATTGGTTCCTCTCATGGTCAGATGTGAGTGCTGGGTGTTCCTTTCTGACATGTATGTTGGATGTGTTCCTCGCATGGTTAGATGTAAGTGCTGGGTGGGCCATTCTAACTTAGGGTCAGATATAAGTGTTGAAGAATACCTACATGGAGGCTAGGCCTACAACCAGCATGAAAAAGGGTTGGCTCTGTAGAACTTCCTGTGATGAGAAGAATGAAGAGATAACACCATTTGATTGAGATAGTAGAAGTAGTAATGATGATGATGATCCAGTGATGATATAGACTTGATGATGATCCAGTGATACTCTAGATCAAGTGATGATCCATTGTGTTAAGGTTAACCCTCCTTGTTGATCGGAGGGGCAAATTCCCCACAAGTTGTAGGGAACTAGGGTTATTAGACTCTCCTAAAGATGTTGGCCCTAGTAAGTAATTGTTAAGTGGGGCCGACATGTTGAAGTGGAAATGAATTGAACGAAAGAATATAAATAGAGAGTAAGACTCTCTATTTATCACACACACACACACACTCACTGGGGTGCATGAGTGAGATAGGAGAATCTCTCTCAAGTGTGTGAGAGAGAACAAGCTGTGGAGATCATATTTTATGTTTTTGGGTTTTACTACTTCCATTGGTGCTCATTCTATCTCCGAGGAAGTTTCAGTGTTTTCTCCTTTATGGTTTCCTCGAGGAAAATTATTTGTGTCTCTTATCTCTTGTGTTTATTGTTTTGCATGTTATTCTCTCAGATAAGATCCTAAGATCATAATGCTAGCTTGAATGATAAAAATCTAACAAACCCTAATTCCCTTACAAAGGTCTAAACTAGTAAAAAATGAGGGGGTAAAGGAAAAAAAAATTAATGTCTTGTGATTTTGAGGTTTCTTGGGAGGATTATCCTAAGCCTGAATGTCAAAATGGATTATCCCCATGGTACGGCGTGAACAAATATCGAAAAACCCTAGATTTATAGCCCCGCATTTGGGTTCATATTTGAAAATCTGCTCACAATTATCCAGTGGTTAAAATGAATGGCGTAGATCCATGGCAAAGAAATCGACAGTTGATGAAGATTTAACTGAGGAGATGCGTGGTTTTAAAAGAAGCTTGACTCTAGTGAAATAAGGTTAAAGGGCATGTAGGATTTCATTAGATGAATAGGTACTACAAATCGACGGATGAGGAAGATTTCATTGGGGAAATATGCGCGGATAAGTGAGCTATGGAGGTATGTGAAATCTGTTATACATTCCATATTTTGATGGTAAAAGATTGAAGGCTGTCTAAGATCAATGGTGGATGGATATTTTGTGAATCCAACATGAACGAATGATAACTTATGTCAAGGCTACGAAATCTTATAGGGTCTTCTTATTTCGACGACCACGATCTTGAGCGGGCCAAATCTATGGTGGAGACTGCATTTCATGGATGCAATGTGCATAAGATATAAGGAATGACAGGGATATGAAATATTGGTAGGGCCTGCATAGTTTGATGGTCGATATTTTAGATGATCTATGGATGAGAATGTATTTCGCGGCCCAAACATGCATGAAAGATAAGACGATTTGGGGCTGTGAAATATTTGTAGACCCCGTACCTTTGAATGGCAAGGATCTGGGAGAGAGTTGATCAACGGTCCTGGTTGATTTTGTGATAATAATGTGTTCAAAGTTTAGAAGGATGAGGTGATGTGAAATATTGTATACCCTACACCTTTAAACGACGACGATCGTGGCGGAGTTAAGATCTACGGTTGAAATTAAATTTGCAATGGAAACAAGCAGAAGGTTTAGCAAGCTGGAATATTGCAAAATGGAGACCAAGGTGGATAAAATAGATGACATAGATTTCATCTTGGAAATATCAATGGCTCAAGAAAGGCCACATCCTTTGACGGTTAAGATTACTAGAGATTTATATATGTGGTCAGAAATCATTTCATGAGACAAAGATGTGAGATGGGTAAGGGTATAAAAAAGTATAAAGAGTACCATGCATGTGAATTTGAGGCATTTTTTTATTCTACAACATTGGAAAGTGAGAAATAGAATAGTACAGGAGTAACCAACTCATACGTCGTCATTCGACCACATGTCAAAATCACCAGGTAGGCCTTTTGTCCCTTCTAAAACTATAAAATGGCCTAGTCTGAAAGTATGAAAGTTCAAAACTTAGATTATCATAAGGTAGAAGAATATTTTGAGGATAGGGATGTTGAGGTATTCGATACGCTTCTGCTAAATGGACCCATTGGTAAGTTTAAGGAGAACCTAATACTGGTTAAATAATAGGGGACTGATGTGCATAACATTTACCAATATTACTTCCATTATTTACAACTGAACAAACCCTGAGTTGCCCAAAATTTGTGGCATGGTGTGTCGATAACTACTTTCTTTCTGAGAGAGTTATTATGGGAATTACCATCTCCATAGTCTTGTTCCCTATCATCCCTTTAGCTATTAGAAAATCCTTGTCAGTACTTGAGTATTTTACCCTAACAACCCATGATTATAAAGAAAAGTTTGTACTTCAATGTTTCAAGTATTTGGTAGAAAAGAAGTAATATTTCTTCAAGAAATGCTTCAAACCCGACGTGAATATTTTATACCAACCATTTCTAATCGATTCCATCATGTTAAATGAAGAAACCCAATACATGGTCACTATGTTGAGTCAGTTCCTAGGTCTAGACACCAACAAATACACTACTGAGTCTCTCATGAGTTTACTTTTTATCTTAAGCACTTGCCCAATCGAGTCAAATGAGCTAGGTCAGAAATTGCAGGTTTCATTTCGTAAGTTCGATGAGTTCTTAACTGAGAATATCCTTTCTCAGTTAATGGACTTTGGCAAGACCAAAACCTTTAGATTTCAACCTTATTTGTTAATAATGTTCCTTTATTTCAATGGAGATAATTTGCAGTTACTATAAATGGTATTGACCAAAGAAATAAGTAAGGATTACACAAAATTCATGAACTTCCTCATGTCTAAGATATATAATGCCATTTTCAGAAGAGGTTGCCCAGAGTATTACTAGAGATGAGAACTATTCTGCAGTTCTTTACAAATAGCAGGATAGGTGACTAGTTGTTATTTGAGAATGGAACTTTGATCAGATTGTATGGATTTACTCATACACCATATATGTTTCCAGCCTTCTTAACCCCTAGGGTGTTATCCATGGGGTTCATTAGGAAGAAATTAATAGTAGAAAGAGAACACTTCTTGAAATTCAAAAACTCTACTGATATTAAGTATTCCTGGGTGGTAGGGCCTTTTACCATCAAGAATAAAAATACTTTTCCAATGATTGAGAAATTATTGAAGGATATGGGAGTTCCTACAGAGCCTTCAGTTGATTATGACCCTCATTAGGTCATCTCAAATAGGAGGAAATTTGTGAAGGGAAAACCTTTCAAGCATGTAGAGGTTGTCGGGTTGGCAGATGATGCCAATTGGGATGACAATCCAAAGGAGAATCCCAAATATACTGATGTACAGGAGGACTCAAGTTCTTCTGTAAAAGGAATTACTTCTTTGATGCCTGATATTTCTAAGTTGGTTGTAGAAGCTGTAAATGTTATTCCCCTGGCTAGCCACTCAGAGAAAACAAGTAAATGATATCTTTCATATGCCATGGAAACCGAAGAGGAGGACACTTTTAGGACTCCTAAGAGGAAGAAGATTGAAGTAGAGGGACAAGTAGTTCAAATTATATCAGAGGACAAAGGAAAGAAGAAGGTGAAAATAACTGGACCTGTTTTTGAAGTCAAGTATTATGCCTTCATTGACACATCAACTGACTCTACATCACAATTAAGGAGCAAGGTGGAACTGTTGGAAAAGTATAAGGACACAAATGATGTCACTTTAGAAGAAGCACTGAAGTTGTACTCAGAAGTAATAAATATTCAAATTAGGACATGTCACTTATTACTATCATAGACCGATCCCATAACACTTTAAACTTGGCATTAGAAACCAATATCAAGGTTGTTGAAATAAATGTGGAATTGGAGGACATTCTTATCCAAAACATGATTCATTTTCACAAATAGAATGGAGATATTTTGATTACAAACTTGTTGAAGTCCACATTGAAGTTGTCTAAGCTGGAATCTACCAAGAGGAAAATTGAGAACCATCCAAGACAGGAAAAGGTGGAAAACAAAGCACATTAGGCATAGTTAAAAAAGATGCAAACAAATATTCTAACTACTGGGGTCAGGATGAAAAGGGAGCAAGCATGAAAAACCTATTAGATAAAAGGAGAATAACATCTAGCTGCTAAAAATAAGTTAAGAATACCAGCTACTTAGTTGATCGAAGGACCTAAACTTGCTGATATAGAGAGAGAAAAAGGTCTGAAGAATGAGCTGATTGATTGTAAGGAAAAGTTATTAAATTTTGTTGATAAGGAAAAACAATGGTATAAAGACGTGACTTTTGTGGTGGAAACTGGAAAGTGAAAAGTTTTTGAAAGGAAAATATGATGAAATAGAGAGGAAGTTAGAGGAGAAAGACAAAGAGCTTGAAGACAGGATCATTGCTCCTATAGCTTAATCTAGTGAACAGGCCATAGTCTAAGCCATGTCACAAGTAAGCAGAAAGGATTTAGAATTGACTGGGTTGAAAAACCAAAACAAGACCCTGGAGAACCTATCATTGCAAAGACAAAAAGAAAGGAGAGCTTGGGAAGCCAAGTCTAATGCTTGGGAGGCCAAATGTCAGGAGTTACAGAAAAAGAATGATAAATTGACAAAATAGGTTCTGTTAGATTTTTAAAATTAAGCTAGCATAACATTAGGATCTTTAACTGAGACAACAACAAGCACAACAATCAAACACAAGAGACAATGAACACAATGTTTTTTCCTCGGGGAAACCATAAATGGAGAAAACCCTGCAACTTCCTCAGAGATAGAATCAACACCAAAAGTGAAACCCAAAAACATTAAGACGATCTCTTGATAGCAGTAACCTTTTTCTTCCTTGCCCCAGTGTCTTTCTCTTCCTCAGCTATGCACTACAACTGAGTGTGAGTGAGTGTGTATGATAAATAGAGAGGCTAGCTATCTATTTATACTAATTCTCGACTTAACTAAACTCAACTGGGGCCGACTTCACTAGGTGAGTCTAATAATCCTAGTGCCCCGGAACTGTGGGGAATTTAACCCTTAGACAATATGAGGGTTACCCATATTGACTTGACATGACTTGTTTACATTATAGAAACTTTTGATAGGAACCTCAGGGCATGACATGACTCAAGTACATTACAAATACATCCCGAAATAAACATCATGTTACAATACATAAGAAATACAAGTGAATACATTCCAAAGTTAAAATTACATCAACGCTCCCTCTTAACTAGGAAGGTATTCTCTCGACTCAATTTATTAGCACAAGTATTCTTCTCTGTATCATCTAGATCATCATCAAGTCCTCATCATCTTCACCTTCAAGTCATCTCTTTCTTCAAGTCACCTTCATCTTCAAGTCATCTTCACCTAGATCTGGATCATCACTAGATCTAGATCATCATCACTGGATCTGGATCATCCCTCGATCTGGATCATTTCTGGAGCATCATCTCTAGGTCTGGATCATCCCTCAATCTGGATCATCTCTGCTGGATCATCATCACTATATCTTCATGGGTTCTATCTCATTATTCTTCTCGTCACAGGAAGTTCTACAAAGCCATCCCTTTTTCATGCTGGTTGTAGGCCTAGCCTCCATGTAGATCTTCTTCCAGCACTTATATCTGACCTTAAGTCAGAATGACCCACCCAACACTTACATATGATCATGTAGGAGCCAATCCTATAATCATATCAGAAAGGCATTCCCAACACTCACATCTGACCATGTGGGAACACCTCCCACAACCCTGTCAAAATGGCCCAGCACTCACTTCCATCAACCAATGTCAGAAAGGCTTCAACACTTACACTCAGCCATGCGAGGAACCAATCCTCTATGCCGAAAAGCTCTGCACTTACATCTGACAACCAATGTCAGAAGGGCTCATCACTTATATTCGACCATGCAAGGAACCAATCCTTCATGTCGAAAGGGCTCTTCACTTACATCTAACAACCAATGTCATAAGGGTGTGCACTCACATCTAATCTTGTAGGAACCAATCCTATAGTCATATTAGAATGGCCCCCAGTCCTAGACTGAGCTACCTGGTAACTGACCACACACCTCCATTCCAAGAATGGAATTCAGCACTTACTACTGATCATGTAGGAGCCAATCCTACAGTCACATCAAAATGGCTTAGCACTCATATATGACATGGAAGGAACCAATCCTCTCACCATGAAAGAATGGCTCAACCCTTACATCTAACCATGGAAGGAACCAATCCTCTCACCATGTCAGAATGGCTCTGGGTCTCATCATTTCCCTTTGGAGGAAACCTCGATCTAGAGAACACCAAGCTTCTCCCTGAAGTACTTGAACTTCACCCTAGCCAATGGCTTTGCCAACACATCAGCTATCTGTTCCTCTATCGCAACATACTGGAGCTTCACTGCTCCCATCTGCACCATATCCCTGATAAAGTGATACTTGATCTTGATATGCTTTGACTTGTCATGGAACACTGGATTCTCTGACAACTTTACGCAACTCTGGTTGTCACAATGTATACAAGTAGCATCCATCTGGAGATCAAATAAATCAGACAGTAGCTTCCGCATCCATACTTCCTCATAACTAGTTGAACAAGTTGTGACATACTCTGCTTCAGTTGTACTCAGTGCCACATAGGATTGCTTCCTCCTAAACCAAGAGATCACACCCGATCCCATATTGAAGCAACACCCTAAAGTTCTCTTCATATCGATGGCACTTCCTGCCCAATCTGAATCAACATAAACCTCCAGGTTAATATTCTTATTTGCCTCATACTTGAGCCCATAATCAATTGTACCCCTCAGGTACCTCAGAATATGATTTACAACAATCAAGTGAACATGTCTCAGATCTGCTAAGAACTAGCTCAAGGTGTTCACAGCAAAGCAAATGTCTGGTCTCATGTTTGTCAGGTACATAAAGGACCCAATCATCTAACGATACATCATAGCATCATCCGCCTTTGATGAAGCATCACTCAATAGCTTCAGGTTCAATGGAATAGGTGTGGTCATGGCCTTGCATTCCATCATCCCAAACCTCTTCAGGATATATACTATAGACTTCCCTTGTCCGAGGGAGATTCCATCTGCATTCTGATACACCTCCATGCCTAGAAAATAATGCATCATACCCAAGTCCTTCCTTTCGAACTCGGTAGCAAGATTTCTCTTCGTATCAAAAATCAACCCATCCATACCTGTTACAAACAAATCATCTACATATAGTAGTAGCATCACTGGGTTGCCATCTTCAACCTTGTAGTAAATGTTGGAATCTGCTTTACTCTTGGTAAATCCCAAACTGGATAGAAAGTTGTCAATTTTTCCATACCATGTCCTGGGTTCCTGTTTCAAACCGTACAGGGATTTCTTCAGTCTACACACATGATACTCCCTGTCATGTGTCTCAAAACCAAGTGGTTGTTCCACATACACTTCCTCTTCCACTACACCATTCAAGAAAGCAGTCTTGGCATCCATTTGGTGTATCTTCCATTTCATCACTGTAGCTAGAGCAAGTACTGATCTGATGGAAGTGTATCTGGCTACAGGTGCAAAGGTTTCTTCATAGTCTATTCCTTCTTTCTGGGAGAAACCTCAAGCCACAAATCTTGCCTTATATTTCTCTATGCTACCATCTACAACATGCTTGATATTGTAGATCCATTTTGGAAGTTACAACTGACTTCCCTTCTGGTCTTGGGACAACATCCCAAACATAGTTCTTCATGATCAATTGATACTCTTCGATCATAGCATCCTTCCATTCTTTCCGTTCTATCGCTTCTTCATAATTGGAAGGTTCTTCAGTGATAAAGTCACATAGTAGAGCTACATATTCAAAGCAAGATCTGGTTCTCTTTCTTTCTCTGTGATTCTCTTATGGAGCCCCATATATTTCTGCACCTTGGATAATTTCTCATACCCAAGTAGGTTTCCTCTTTTGAGAATTCTTCTCTTGAGGTGGATCTACAGGTCTTTGTGTTTCTTCAAATTCTCGATCTTCTTCTTGAATTTCTTCATTCATGGTTGTATCATGAATTGTGGGTGCTTCTGCTTCATCAGGTTCTTCAGCGGGTCTCTTTCTGGATTTTTCGTAAGCCGTGTCTTCATCAAATGTTACATCCCTGCTGATGTAGATATTCTTGAATCCCAGGAAGTATATTCTATAAGCCTTCGATATTTCAGAGTATCCCATAAATATACCCTTCTTTCCTGAAGGATCTAGTTTCGTTCTCTTCTCTTTTGGAATGTGTATGTACACTGGACAACCAAATATTCTGAGATGGATGACTTCTGGTTTCTTGCTGGAAAAGACTTCTTCAGGAGTCTTGTTCTCGAGTACTCTGTGTGGAGTATGGTTTTGTACATACACCACTGTTATGGAAGCTTCTTCCCATATATGCATGGGAAGATCTTGATCATGAAGCATTGCTCTTACAGCTTCCATGATAGTTCTATTCTTCCGTTATACAACCCCATTTTGTTGTGGATTATATGGAGTATATAACTCCCTCTTAATCCCTGATTCGTTGCATAAGTCTTTGAATTCATTTGATGTGAATTATCTGCCATTATCTGATTGAAAGGTATTGATTTTTTTTTCTGTGTGGTTCTCGATCAAGGCTTTGAATTCTTTGAACTTGCTAAAAACTTCATCTTTGTTCTTCATGAAGTAAATCCATGTCTTCCTAGAAAAGTCATCAATGAAAGAAACATAGTATACATACCCTCTTAGTGAACTTGATGATATTGGTCTTCATACATCGGGGTGGATGATTTCCAAGATTCCTTTTTCTTTTCTCTCGCTACTTGGAAATGTCTTCTTTGTATTCTTTCCTTTTGCACATCCTTTGCAGACCCCTTCATATTTTTCTTGTATTTCTGGAAGACCTTCAATAGCTTTGCTTGCAAGTGGTAGTGCTCTATAATGCACATGTGCAAGCCTTCTGTGCCAAAGTTCATTTGGCTCTACTATGTCATGGACCAAAGCTTGTTCTAGATGGCCCTTCAATTTGTATAAACCTCCTTCTTGTTCTCCAATCACTATTGCATCATCAATAGTCTTTCCTCTTGACCACATGAGGACTTGGCCATCTACAAATGTAACCCTCATGCCTTTTGCATCCAATGCCGATATGGATAGAAGATTCTTCTTTAGTCCTGGTACAAACAAGACATCCTTCATCTTCATAGACTTTTTGGAGTCTAGCTTGTATGAGGATTCACCACTACCTTTTATGGGATATTGGTAGTCATCCCCAAGTTTCACCTTATGGGGTGTATTATGTTCGGATAGTTTCTCAAAGGATTCCTTGAAACCTGTCATGTGTTTGGAATCCCCACTATCAATAAGCCAATATTTTCTTCCATGAGTGACAGTTCCTGTGAGAGCGGAGATCAGAACATATTCATCTTCACTTGAAGAGTCTTCACTTTCTTGTTTTACTCTCTTCTTGGGAGGATCATCATCCTCAGCAGTGTGAGCATGATGTCTTCTTTTGGAGTTCTTCTTATTCTTGGATCCATTCTTATTCATGGGATAATTTCTATCAAAGTGTCCTATTTCATCATCTGTATAACATCTGAGTTTGGATGGATCCCTTCTTACAGGATTATTTTTCTGATGAGAATGCTTACCTTGGTGATGATGATTTTCCCTTTTTCCTTTCTTGGAGTGTACTGTGAGAGCTTGATATTCACTTCCCATCTTTTCTTCTCGAGATGCTATCTTAGCTTCTTCTTATGAACATTCTTCCCACAGTCTACTGAACTTAACTAACTTCTTCCTAGCACAAATTCCTTGGATGAAAGAATCCCATGACCTAGGGAGGCCATTCAAGGTTTTCATCACAATTTTTTCATTCTCCACTTCTTCATCTACTACTTCAAGTTGTTCTTTGATTTGGGAGACCCTTGTGAAGTATTACTGGATGGTCTCCTCATTATGGATCTTGAAATTCTTCAAAAAATTCCATAGAGTCATCTTCTGATTGATGTTCTTCCCTTCAAAAAAATTGGTTAGGGCATCAAACATGGCTTTAGGTGTCTTGAGGTAGGACACCTGTGGTATGAGGTGATCCTTTATGGAATCAACAATGATCCTCTTTTCCATAACCAACTTCTTCTTATGTAAGGCCTTGGCCTCATCTCCCTCTAGAGCTGGAACATCCTCATGGATGTAGGAGTCCAACTCATTTTTTTCTAGGACCATGGAGATCCTATACTTCCAGGTTCAAAAGTTATCAACTCCCTCAAGATTTTCATCAATCTTGGTATGATGAGACATCTTAACTGAGAACCTTAAATGGAAATACAAAAGATTTAGATCTTACCAGGTCAAGATGTCGGATCTGGATTTAGAGCTGAAATCCTGGAGTGCTGGTTCAGGAGCAGATTAGGGTTTTGCTTTTCTAGAGTTCTGTCCAACCAAATGCTTTGAATTTGATCCCTACATTTTATTTTTGGGAGGATATCAATCTAGGCCTAGGCTCATTGGAAAATTCCAGTTCTGTGAAAATCCCTAATTTCCGGTAGAAGTGTCGGGTCCAAAACTGAAAAACCTCAGAATTGGATTCTGCTTCGACAGAAAGATGCACCCTAGGGAGGAGAGTTATTCCACCCTAATTCTGCTGAAAATATATGGAGAGGGATCCACAAAATAGGAAGCCCTAGTTCCCACAACTGCACAGTGTCTTCTTCTCAGGTTAGCTTTGATACCATGTTAGATTTTTAACATTAAGCTAGCATAACATTAGGATATTTCACTGAGAGAACAAAAATCATAGCAATCAAACACAAGAGACAATGAACACAGTGTTTTTCCTTGGGGAAACCATAAATGGAGAAAACCCCACAACTTCCTGAGAGATAGAATCAGTACCAAAAGTGAAACCCAAAAATAGTAAGATGATCTCTTGACAGCAGTAACCTCTTTCTTCCTTGCCCCAGTGTCTTTCTCTTCCTCATATATGTGCTAAAATTGAGTGTGAGTGAGCGTGTATGATAAATAGAGAGGATAGCTCTTTATTTATACTAATTCCTGACTTGACTAAACCCAAATAGGGCTGACTTCACTAGGTGATTCTAATAATCCTAGTGCCCCGGAACTATGGGGACTTTAACCCTTTGACAATAGGAGGGTTACCCACCTTGACTTGACATGACTTGATTACATTATAGAAACTCCTGATAGGAGCCTTGGGGCATGACATGAATCAATTACATTACAAATACATCCTAGAATAAACATCGGGTAACAATACATAAGAAATATAAGTGAATACATTCCGAAATTACAATTACATCAACAGGTTCTAGGCCAAATACAAGTTCAAGGAGAAAAACATATTATATGGGATTCCATTATAGAAGAAGAAACAATATTCAGGCCCTACTTGGACTATAGTTTAGATAAGGAATTGGTGATACACTCATCTAGATAGGATATGACAGTAGCAAGAGAAAATTTGAATAAGAAACCAGTTGACTGTGCCAAAATTTCTATTGATTTTCTGAATATTTTGTGAGCGGATGATCTAAAGAAATAAAATGTCAAAGATAGTATCTCCATCATGACTTGGGCTAGGAAGGTTGTAAGCAAATATCACCACTTGTACATATTCTAGGCAAAGGTTGATATTTTGGCCCACTAAGTGAAGTTGTTTATTGAGATGTTTAAGCCACTATTTAAGAAAGGGATCCCTTTATTCTAGAAATAAAATGGTGCTATGTTAACCCAAAATGAATACTATGAATAATTGATTGCATGCACAATAGACCATGCAAATTTTGCATATATGAATCACTCACTATTCGGCAGGGTAGTTGTAGAAAAATTGGCCAACGAATTTGAAATATTGTTTGCCTTCAAAGAAGCATGTGCACATTTGCAAAGATATGATTACAACAACCACATCAAGATACGTGTTTTGGTGAAAGAAATAGCCACTCTAGAATTACCATCTCTATATCAGTGGAATACAGTCGAGAGGTTCGAAAGGACCAAATACTCACTGCAAGCCCAAGCATAAGGAGGAACAGGTTGATATGAGTCAGCAGAAAACCATTGGAAGGATCTTGAACTATCATTTTCATGCCAAGCGAGCCTGAGCCCCAACCATCACATTACCATTTTTATCAAGCATGCTCGATATTGCATATTCCCTGTTTCATGTAGAAATCATGGCAAATGCGCCACCTCATAGCTATCAGGATATACGACGGGGATTCGGGATTGATTCCCTATTTGTGTAACCTAATTAGGCTCTATTTCGAGGTTGGTATCGGATTCCATAACACTATAAATGCAACCTCTTTGGAGGAAGTAAAGGGTTGATTTGACTTTCATTTTTTGAGGCCTCTGTGCTCGGATTGTAGCTCTGCAAACTTTCTTGGAAGTGATAATGAAAAATACTTCTCTAAGTTTATGAGATTCATCACGGTGTTCATATTCAGTTTGTGTTTCTTGTTTGCATTATTTCCATATGAGTAAATTATTGCTAATGCTTTCTAGTTGTATGTGAGGAATTTGTTTCATTAAGTGCTCCTTTCATCACCTATGACATTTGTAATGTGTCTGTAATGATTTGTTATTGAATTAATCCTTGTTATATCCTCCATTTCTATCATTTCCCTTGTTGGTTGTTTTGCTAAAGGTGTTTTCAGGGGATTCATCCGTAGATAGCTTCCCCTTGCTACATTGGAATTTTTCTCTTTTCTCCTACCACCACTTGAAGATATTTGGCTGAATATTGCACTTACTTTGCCTCAAATTACGAAAGGGAAATTCATTGTTCATTTTTTGTTGTAATACCCTTGAATGGTTCAGACTGTGACTCCATTTCCCAATGGTTTTTTATATTTGTTTGTATTATAATATTTAAATTTACAAATAAATATCGTCCCATCAGAAATCTAGCCTTTTGAAAGCTTGTTTAAATCCAAATGTATAGGTGAACGTTTCTATGACAAAGAGAGAGCCCTCTCTGACTGTATTGGCCTGAATACATTATAAATATTGGTTTGAAATGGTTACCCTTGTGACTTCCTACCACAACCATAGGAAAATTACAGGGAGACAACACAACCCTTTCACTCTTGTCACCTAGTCTTCCTCTTTCAAGTGCTTGAGGTTTCTAGAAAACTCTAAGGACACATTCTAGTCATAACCATTTAGACCAGTGAGGAAGGTCATTCAACTCATTGTGAAGAGGATTGGTAATACTTATGGTTTATTATAGATGGGGGAAGGATCCATAGGCTCACTCTTCTTCAAACATGTGGTCATTTTGTAGATGTGATTTAAATCAAAATGAACATGTGAATAGGTTAAAGGACTAGATATAACTTACTTACGTTCTTGACAGATTCGAGCACTAAATTTTTTGAGCCATTGTTTGGATGATACAATAATTCCCCTTATTTCTATTTCTCCTTTTCTCTTTTCTACAATCTTGTTTTGAATCAATACGGGTCGATTATATCTAGTTCTCTATCTTAAACCATTCAATTTTCTTTGCTCTTCCTTACCACTTCATTATTATCCCACTTCTTCGACTAGTTGAATCCAAGATCATGGGGAGGTATGCTACCCCATGTTATAATCATGATTTTTCATGCATTGCATCTACCAAACCTTATTGTTGTTTCAATTTTTAATGTGCAATCATTCTTTGTTATGGATAAAATACCTTCCCTTGAACTATGCACTGCCTCCCCATTTCTAAATGTGATTTGTCTTCAGCTCATTTATGGGATAATGATGGATTTCATAGATAGGTTGGACTATAGTGATTAAAAATAATGAGGTTAGTAGTTACATTTTCATGCTTAATATACATGAGAGAGCTAATGTGGAGGGTGGTTTGTTGATGTTATGTGGAAAATCACACACGCTTCTTTCTGTATTTGTTTTTTCTTAGTCTGTAGTAACTCTGTTATTTGTTGTAGTTGAATTTTTTGTTAGATTATTTTTGAATTTAGGCTCACTTGAGTTGAGTTTTTGTTGGCTCACTTGATTTTTGGCTCCCTTAATAGAGATTTCATGGCTATCTTGATTGAGTTTTGTTGGCACATTTTATGGAGATTTTCTGGATCGCTTGATTTTAATTTGCTGGTTTTCTTTATTTGAACTTATGGATTTCTTAATTTGAAGAGTTTTGTAGTATTGTCTTTGGTTGAGGAATTATGTATTTTTCTCATTTTTCATTTTTTTCTGATTTTCTCTTTTCCTTTTTCTTTCTTTTTTTTCAAAATTTTTCTCATTTTTTTTCATTTTTTTCTTTTCTTTTTTATTATTATTTTACTTTTGAAGAAGAACTCGACTGAACTGGAGGACCTCTACGTCCTCAATAAGCATAAGATGCTTCTTATACAAGTTTTGTATGAATTCCTCTTTGGAAAGTGGCTTATTGTACATCTTTAGCCTATTTCCATTAATTGGATGCCATCTATTGTTCTTATCTTGACATCTCCATTATCATAGATGGTGTTTGTTTGGTATGGTCCCGACCACCGGGTTATTAAATTTCCTTTGAATTTTTGGAATCTTGAGTCATATAATAATTCCCAATCTCCTTCTTTGAATTTATTTGTCCTTATGTTCTTATCATGTCAATGTTTCCTCTTTTGTTGTATCATTTCATTGTGTGATAAGACATGTTGTTGGTATTCATCTAACTCATTTAATTGCAAGATTCCTTCTTTTTGAATCTCATACATTTCCATGTTGTGTTTAGAAGTTTTTCTCAATGGGTAACGCAACATTTTTCCATATACTAACTCATAGGGAGTAAATCCAATGGTTTTCTTCCATCTTGTATTGTAGGTGTTTGTACTGGAGTTTGTACTAGACTACAAAGGTACAAATAATAGGCATCTCAAAGATTGGGTTTGGAGTTTAAATATTGAAAGGATGTGTTTTATGTTAGGACCAATATAGATGGTTAAAGAGTATAAGAGTTATAACATCATATAACAACAAAAGTTTACATCTTAAAGAAACCAATCTCAAATCCAAAGCATGGATACAAGTTGATCCAATTTAAGTATCAAACACATAAATACATAATGCATTCATATATTAGATTTGGAAATGTTTCAAACATAAGTACTTTCTGAATAAAATATATTGGAATACATGGACTGTGTATGAGCATGTATGATGAATACTTTACCACATATGAATTAACAAACACAAAAAAATCAAGTACACTTGACATGCATTCACAATCATGAAAATATAAGCTATATCATTATATATATATTATTCACCTTCAAAATTTTCTTTAAATATAGCTTACAATATTTCAAAGTAACTTTCTACATACCCAAAATGTATCTCTCGACCCTGTCTATGACCAACCCCCTCTACTATCTTGATTGTTACATTTATAACTATACAAAGGTCTAGAAACAATTTTAAGATCCAAAATTTTAGGATCGAATAAGCTCAAAAAGGGAATCTAAGATTTTAATTACATGAAAAAATTATATATTAAAATGAAAACTTATAACATTTTACAGTTGATACTAGTTAGGCCATCTGTTCATTTCGATAAGGAAGAAGCCTTGAATCATTTCAAAACCTTAATTTCCACATGGATGATAAAGATTGGTGTCTGACTGTGCTAGATGCTACAAAATGATTCAACCAACATCATGAACCCATCTAAAGCTTGAGATATCCTTTGTAGCCTTAGGTACTACTTCTCAATAGCCTACAATTTCTCTTGAAGCTCTTGATTCTGCTTGCTGAGTTCTTTGTTTTCCTCTTGCACGAATTTTTTCTCCTTATAGTTTCTTCAAAAATTTGAGCTAGCACTGCATAATTTGCATTGATCTATTCTAAATCCTCTCTTAATATTTTATTTGCTTGCGTTATATGGTTTTTGAAGTGCTTTAAATGTGCATTTTTTCCTTATAATGTTGAAGAGCCTTCTTCAAATTTTCTATCTCATACCCCTCTTCTTCATGCGCTTCTTCTTCAAGAAATTTCAAGCACTTACCTATTACAATATTAATTTTATCTTCATTATCAAGTGGTTCTTGATCATCACGACCTTGTTCCAAATATTGCATATCAATACACTATGTTTTATGATGTGGTTTTGAGCTTGTCCCCTCATAAAAAATATAAATAACATTCTTTTCTTTATTAACATGTTTCTTTACTATTACTTCAGGTACCCTTTTTAATTTTTCTTCAATATTTTCTAGAGATTCACTTAACATACCCTCAATTTTTTTGGATTTGGTATCTTCTTCACTAGAAGAATATGCAAGGTCAATCATACCTTCAAATTTCAAACTAGGATGTAACAATATTTTCATATTAATTTGATACTTGCCTGAATCCCTTGTCTTGGGTCATCATTTGACAAATTCAAACTTTTGAGAGAGAGTGTAAATATTTTTAGGCTTGCAGGGAAATGGATATAACTAGCTTTCTCTAATATTTTTGCCACTGGTATTTCTTCTGGATTACCAAGTATCCTAGGAGTTGTCACAACTTGTTTGTATTGATCATTCTTTCTAACCTCCTCTTTAATAGGCTTTTCCTTTCAATGCAATTATTCAACATTTTGTTGTGTTTCGAATTCAAAGTTTCTTTTATAGCTCTTTTTCTACTTAGAAATCCATTAACTACCTTGACTCTGATCTCTAGAGTTGGATATTTTTCTCCTTTGCGTTGAAGGCATTGTTTCTTATTTTCCTTTTTCCACATTTTGTTTCTCTAAGGTCTCTGCTTTTTCAACTTTGAATCCAGACCAAAACATAAAATGCAACCAAGTCTAGTTTTTCTTCCTCAATTCATTGAGCACTAATACCTTAATCATTCCGTGATTAAAAATACTATGTGACATATGATATGGATGGTTCCTTACTTGCATTGGAATTTTGGATAAACTCTTTAACATATAATAAGGAAAATAAAGTTTTGATATACCTGCAACATGAAGAAGGAACCAAAAATGGTATCTGAAAACCATGGGCAATATTCTTTCACATGTAATATCGCATTGTATAATACTTAATACCTACATCCATTCCTCTTTCAACATATTTTACTGAATAACTTTGCTCCAATCTAGGTTTTAATGCCCTAGAAATAGGAACTAGTTAAATTGACTTCAAAAGGAAACTTTTTGAACCACTGGTTGCCCTCAATGGATAACCCCATCTCTTCTATAATTGAGGATTCTAAAAATTCAAAAATCTGATTGTCGAAGTTAACCTGTGTGCCTATGAATTTGTGCGTGAACTACAGTGTGGCCTCTACATTGTAACCCCTGATTTTTTCAAAGAACATAAATCATCTTGCGTCTATCAACATATTTTCACATAGGGGATGCTCTTCATCCCATTTGGTATTAACAACCTCAAACCTATGTAGTTTACCCACTCGATTCCAACTGTATCTTAACACATAACTCAACACATAGATTAGTTCCCAAATAGAATACAACTTACATGTATTTCAAACCTCAATATTCAAAATTGGATAGATCATTAATCGTGGGTGACACCAACTAATAGTTTAGTGGTGTCACATCGTTTTGAATGATGGCAGGTTCACTAAATTTTTCATAATGGAGAACTGTACTTCTCAAGGCCATATCTTTCCATAATTACTTGATTTCCCACAAAATTTAAATTATTTCCCTTTTTGACATTATGGCAGTGCCAACTCATGCAAATCCGTTATAACCTGCTTCCAGAATGCTGCAAATTGAAACACTTTTTGCACATTGAGTAAATTCCTTGAAATAAATATCATGACTATGGAAATTATAATAACAAATACTATTAAAATGAACTAATCATAAATAAGAGACAAACTTGAACTTGTTGATAAAATAAATGCATACAAATATACTTAGGAGATACAAGGGTAAATTTAATCTAACCTACTTTAAAAGACTTAAAACAAAAATTTAAGGATTAAAAAGATAACAAAAATTATAGAGCTTAGTCTAGAGTACAATTCCAGCACAAACATCGGGATCCACAGGGGATGGATTCTTTCTTGTAACACTCCAAAAACACGCAGACTAGATGCCTATTGAAACTGAACTGATACTTAATAAATTGTAATTACTTGAAATCTGAAAACTGAAACTCTGTACAAATCTGTTGAGATGGTGTCTTATTCAACAAAAGATAAAAGCTCACCGATATATACAATGAAATTAGGTCATTCATGACCTTATTAAAAATGAAAATGGTTTAGAAATCTCCCATTCACTGGGCTTTCCAATTCCTCTCCTTCCATATTCTGCAATCTAAAAGTATTATTTCCAAGCACTTTTGCAATTTTGAATGGACCCAACCACGTGTTGTTAATTTTCCCATGCTTCCTTTTGTCATCCATTCTTTCATCCCATCATAATACCATATCACCAAGAATGAAAGTTTCTTATTTATTTATGTTATCAAACTTTTCCTTTACTTTGTTTATATATGATTGTTCCTTTTCTTCCAACATTTCTCTTTCATGTTGCACTTCAACCAGTTCAAAAATTATTTTATGGATTTCATTTGGTTCTTCTAAGCTATCCTGCATAAACTTCATGACTTGTAAGCCTAACTGAATAGGAAAAACAACATCAATGCCATAAGCATGATGAAATGGAGATGTACCAATTTATTTTTTAGTTGTAACTCTGTCTACCCAAAGAGGATACCTCAACATGGTGTCTCGAGCTCTCTTTTTTCTTAAATAACATATTTTGAATGTTGTTGATTAGGTTCTTGTTGGTAGACTCTTCCAATCCATTATCTTGCATGTAATGGGACATTGAATTTTTAAGAATAATATTTTGCATTTAACAAAAGTGCACCATTTATTGATACTTAAAGTCTACAACATTATCAGTCACAAGCTTCCTTGGAAAACCAAACCTACTTAGGATATTTTCCTATAGGATAATTATTCATTAGAGGAAATTTCAACTCAAAATGGGCCTCCTAAAAAAATTAAGAAAATAATAGTTAAAATAATAAAATAATATTTATTAATTTTGAAGGAAGGAAAGAAAAAACTATTTTTTTGTTTGTATTTTCGGCATATCTCCCCATTTTTTTACTCAAATTTCAATTGGGAGAGCTTGTTGGATGTGGAATTAAATTATGCATCAAACGAGTACCCACTCGGCATACTTTTCATAGACCCCGCTACCCCAAAAACAAGAAATACCTGAAAAAATGTGATGATGATGTCATCATCACATTTTTTCAGGTATTTCTTATTTTTGGGGTAGCAGGGTCCGTCAAAAGTATGCCGAGTGGGTACTCATTGGATGCGGAATTTAATTCCACATCCAATGAGATCTACCGATCGAAATTTGAGTAAACACACAGGGAGATATGTTGAAAATACAAACAAAAAAGTAGTTTTTTTATGATACCTATCCCCAAATTTATATTAAAAAAGTGTTTAAGACCTATAGGGTATTTCAAATTTAAAGCAATTTAATTGGCTAACACATGATGACATGGAATTTGAATTAGAGTTAAAAGGCCTATTTTGAGTTGAAATTTCCTCTAATGACTATATCATAAGCTTTCCTAGTGGAAATCACCTCTACCCATTTCGTGAAAAAAACAGTGGTTGTGAAAATATACTTATGTTGCCCACTTGAAGGAGGGTTGATTTCACCTATGAAGTCTAATAGCCATTGCTAAAAGGGTGCATCAATTGAAATAGGTTTTAAAGGAAGAGATAAAAAAATTTGTTTATCCAATTTTTTTTTACACTCAACACAAGCTCTTACCTTTGCATATACATCAAAGAACAAATATGGCCAATAATAGTATGCTCTTAAAATTTTAAAAGAAACAATTTTTAATATCGGTGTCCTCCACAAGATCCTCCATATAAATGTGGGAATAATATAAACCCACTTCATACTTGGGATAAAATATTTAAGAATTTTTTGTTAAATTCTTACGTACTATCCTAGAGAGTTGGCATCCACTTGCACTACTTGGTCAATACTTGCCATATATACCCCAGGAGCACCTTTATCCTGATTCTAGTTTGATCTTGTCCACTTTATTGACTTCTGAAATTATTAACTGTGCCTTCCTGCATATTTTGTCTTATTATACTTTATTCCAAATTTTCAGTGGATAAGGCCCAAGCTAGTCAACTAGGAAATTGCTATCTTTTGGTGCCAACCCATCCTCCATGATTTTCTCTACAGATTCCAATATTAGTATGTTTTTTCTGTCACTCTTTACAACTCACTCATATTTTATCTAATTTGTGAGGTCCTTGAAAGAGTTGGAAAGTGCTTTATCCACCTATGGAAGTTTATCATATTTAGTAAGCTCGATTTATGAGCTAGCATGAGTTGTATTCCACCAACACAATTTTCCTTTATAAGGATGTATTACTATTATAATAATAAATAAATCAATTCATTATTTATCATCAATGAATTATTCATTATTCACTTCTTCATGTGATTCAATCTCTTTATTATTCTCTTTATTTTCCTTGTGCATACTTGTGAGAATTATCCTGTAGCAATATCTACCTCATGTGCTTCTTCTTTGCATCAAGGATACATTTCTACATGGTGGAAGAGATTCAATTTATACATGGTATCATAGTGCAAGGTTGTTCAATTTCAACAGAGTTTAGGAGCTATATTTTCTCTCTATTAGAGCACATCTAGTCTCCTACTCCTCTCTGAAGAAGAGATTGTTATTAAGATTACAAGTTTTTCTCCTAGTTTTATTTGTGCAGGTTGCAGAGTATATTATTGAGAACATCAAAATATATGTATATATTATTCTTCATATATGATCATGACTCCCTTCAACTATCATGAATGGAAATCCAAAATTGGCATTCTATTGCGCAGTAAACTCTGTAGAGTTTCCATGGCTTTAGAAAATGAACCAAATTCTGTTGTTGAGAAAGATAAGTGGTATAATAGGTTGGATGAATCCTATAAATCAATTTTCCTCTCTATTTCTCCTGATATACTCTTTCATATATATGGTTTGACCAATCCAAACAAATTTTGGATGAAACTTGAGTCTCTATTTGGAGTTCAATATGAGATAACAACACATCAGTTGGAGAATGAGTTATTCTCATTGAGTCCAAGAAGTTTTGATTCTATTGAGGGTTTCTTCACCAAATTCAAGTATTTTTTTCTATTTCCCAAGAAATTTGGGATTGAGAAGAATACTAAATTTACATTCAAGTCAATTCATTATTTACATTCTTTCAAAATTGAGTTTTGAATACTCAGTTTTTGTGTCTACTTTTCATGCTACTAGGCTTGTTATTTCTAATTGGAAAATACCTTCTTTGAGTACATTCTTTGATTCACTGACAAAGGAGCAAGATTTAATTAATCCATATGGGTGATATTAGATATTTCAAGGGAAAGTATCATGCTCTTATATTTTAAGGAATAAATAATACCAAATCCTAAGAGAAGAAAATTGTGAAAGACAACAAGCCAAAGTCAGATATTGAAGATGAAAGTTCGAAGCGTACTGATGAAGGTTCAATGAAGAAAGTCAAAAAGGAAGGAGGTACATCCAAGTGTTATTATTGAATAAATGGATTTAATCCTGAGAATAGTTTTTTCAATAAGAATATGTACAACATGTCTCAACTTATCGAGAATAACAACATCGAATTTCTAGATGAGCTAGAGAAGCATGATGATTCCTCATAACACTGTCATGGTGCACAGTTCCAAGGTGATATAAAATATGCCTAGATTTCTAGAGTAAAATAATTTCCTCATATATTTGATATATATTTAATTTATGATATATCATCTCATAAATCCCATATTCTTTCTTTTATAATCCATGTATCAGTCTCTTAGGTTCATCTCCCAATGACTGTGATTGTTCACTAGATCTTGGCTTGTCTTTCAACAACTATTATTCACTCCATTCAAATGATTATAATTCTAATATAGAAGAATATTTTCAGGATTATATACATGTCATTACACCATCCATTCCACCATACATACCATATACCATACCTATGAATACTCCTAAGACTATGCAAACCCCAAGTTCACTAGTTGATTCCTCAATGGTTTCTTATTTAATGTTACTTATATCAAATGGTTTCAAGTATTATTTTCCACTTGTTGGTTATATATGATATTATTAATCATTGGACTTATCTTACACATATTTTTATATGTTCTAAGCACCTATGGTTCAGATCTCAAGTCCATTCATCATTCATATTTTTACACTCATCAGTTTTCCCCAATTGCTCATCATTTTCCTAGTCTAGCCCCATATCCTCATGGAGACATTGAAGATTTGGTATTTTATGTTCCAAATGATAAGATTATGATACATCAGAGTCTTTTCAGTGTCATATCAGACCTGGGAAGGTGCTACATCAGATTGGAAGAATGATATGTGATCCACACAACAAATTTAAAGCTACACAAGGAACTGATTATGTAACTGGTTGTCTTAATTTTTGTACTCTTTTGGAAGGAGTATGCATAGGTATATTTTCCTTTTAATTTTTTTTTCATATAAGAGTTTTTTATCATCAATAAACATTCATATAATGCTCCTACTTCATCAGATGATGAGATACAAGGAGTCTTCCCTCTTATTTCTTAGCGCATGATCATGGAGTTCATGATTTATTCATCAAAGTATTTCACTAGAAGTAGTTCATTAAGATCATCAAAGTGAATTTAAATACATTATTGAAGACATATTTCAAATTTTGTGCCTTGTCCTTTCTTTAGGGAGGATTTTCTGCATGTGGTTTTGCCTCTTTCCTCAGCTGTTATGGACATGAATAATTGTAAAGGGTGACCATAGCCTTGTCGTTGGGCCCTATATACAACTATATGCATATATGCATCTGATTATTTCATACTTATGATCATAAATTAAGACTTAAAGGGGGGTGTGGGAATATTATAAACCCACTTCATACTTAGGATACAATATTTAATCATTTTTTATTAAATTCTTACCTACTAGCCTAGATAGTTGGAATCCACTTGCAGAACTTGGTCTGAAAGAGTTGGAAAGTTCTTTAGCCACCTATGGGGGTTTATCATATTTAGTAAGATTGATTTAAGAGCGAGCATGAGTTGCCTTCCACCAACTCAATTTTCCTTTATAAGGATGTATTACTATTGTAATAATCAATCAATAAATTCATAATTGATAATCAATCAATTATTAATTCTTCACTTCTTCATGTGATTCAGTATCTTTATTATTCTCTCTATTTTCCTTATGCATACTTGTAATAATTATCATGTAGCAAGACCTACCTCCTATGCTTCTTCTTTGCATCAAGGATCCATTTCTACATTGTAGCAAAGCTGCAATTTCTACAGTAAATCTGTTGTAACCATATTAGTTTCATCTTTCTCCAAACACCTAATAAGCATACCTCCAGGATCTCTCCAATACAAGGTATGATCAATTAAACAATATTTCATTCTTTTAAGCTTCAAAGACTGACACTCCCTTTTATCTAAATCTAATGGACATTGAAAAAATAAAACAAAGTATACTATCTCAATGTACCAATAGGACTCTACATACATGCTATAAATCTACTCTTTATCTTGCTTTGATTGTAATTATACTTGAGATGAATGATTCAGCACCAAATTTAGTCCCAAAGTCTCACAATTTGAGTCTGCTGGAAACTTGGAAATACCTTGAACTTTCACCAATTTTGTAGGATGAATTTCAACATCATACTCCATTATTTTGGCTGTCCAACACCCTCTCTTTCCTTCACTATCAGGTTGTAGAAAAATTTCCTTGACTGCATTGTTGGGAACATATGATATAACCTTCGAATGCAATGAATAAATCTTGAAAAAATTTAGAGATTTTACTAGACCATATGCTTGTTTTTTTAATGTGGTATTTTTAAGATTTGAATATATTAGGGATTTACTAAAGAAAGAGATAGGTTGTTCTAAACCTTCATAATTTTTCTGTAAAAACACTGCAACTATGGTATCTTCATATAAAAAAGAAAAAAGTTAAGAATTCCTTTGAAAACTCTAGAATTACCAACACCGAAGCTTCTATAATGGCCTACATAATCTTCTCAAATGATAATATTTCCTCAAATTTCCACTTTACTTCTTGATCCTTCTTCAACATTCCTATAATTTGTTTGACAATTTATGCAAAATTAGTAATATACCACCTTGAAAAAATTATCTTTCCAATAAAAGACTAGATTTCCTTTTTATTTCTAGAAATATTTATCTTTAAGATAGATTTAATACGGTTAGTATCTATTTTAATTCCCACAGTTGAAACTATATGCCCAAGGAGCTTACCCTCGTGCATAACAAAGTTATATTTCTTTGGGTTCAATGTTGACCCATATTTTCTGCATTTATGAAAAGTTTGTCTTAAATGTTTAAGGTGTTCATCATTGGATTTGGAGAAAACTATAATGTCATGTAGATAAATCACCACAAACCTTTCTTTCTCACTAGAAAAAGCTATATCCATGGCCCTCTAAAACAATGGACTACGTTGATGAGACCGAATGACATTTTGTCACACATGAATGTTCACCAAGGAGTAGTAAAGGTGTCTTTTTAATGTCTTCTAGATGCACAACTATTTGATTGTACCCAAAAAATGCATCAATCATAGATATTATCTGAGAACCCACCACTCTTTGGAGAAATTTTTCAATTTTGGGCAATGGATAATTGTCTTTGAGGGAACTTCTATTTAAATTGAAAAAGGCAACACAAATCCTTAATTCCCCATTTTTCTTGCATACATGCACTAAATTTTCTACCCAGGTTGAGTATCTAAGAGGTACAATGATTTTTGCATCTAATAACTTTTTAACTTAGTCTTAGATAACTGGTAGCAATGTTGGATTCATACACCTCAGATTCTATCTAATAGTATTTGTATTTGGTTTCAATGGAGCCTTATATTGTATGATTCTAGTGTCATAAGTGTTCAGGTATTCATAATACCAAGTAAATATATCTACAAACTCCTTCATCAACTTGATGTATCTTCTCCTTTTCTCATTGGAGAGTGCTTTGGACAACTTGATTAAATTTGGTTCATTTCAAGTACCAATATTGTAGCTCATAACATTCTCCTTAGAAGAATACATTGTGGGATTTAATAAAGTATCATTTTTAGAAAATAATATCTCCAAAGTCACAAGCCTCTTTGGGATGAAATTTCCCTTTAACTCAATAATATCATGATTACCAATCGAATTCTTAGAATAAGAAGCATCATCATTTTCTGTAGTATATTCATCTTGGTTAATTAATGATGTAGATAAATCACCGGTTAGTTCCATAAACTTCTTTATTTCTTTATCATCATGGAACACTCTGCAGTGCTTAACATTATCCATGACTGGAGGTCGATACTTGAATTCAATTGGATACCTAAGATGAGTCTGTTTAGGAACCTTGAAATAGCTGACTCCTAAAGCCAAGGAATCTGCAGTCTGGTTTTGATCTCTAGCACAACAGGATTTGAACCTGAAATCTGACAACATCCGACGTATCGTACGGATGTGTTGGACAACAATGATGAAAAATATTGAGCCTTTTGAAGTATTTTAGCGCCATCAAATTTCTGACACTAGAGCGTAGGTTTTTCAATGACTATGTCGTCTGATTTTCGACACTAGGGCGTAGGATATTCGATGGTTATGTGTAGGATATTTGATGGTTATGTGTAGGATATTTGACGGCTATACGTAGTATATTCTACGGTTATGTGTCGGATGTCAGACAGTTATGTGTAGGATATTTGACGGCTATACGTAGTATATTCGACGGTTATGTGTCGGATGTCAGACACTAGTTCATGGGTTTTTCAATGGGTGTGTAGTCGGATGTCCGACACTCATTCGTATTTTTTTTTGAAATAAAATAATGTCATCATTATCATCATCATCATCATCGGCATCAACATCACCATCATCATCATCATCATCATCACACAAACTAATTAGGCTATATCATCCTTTCCCTTGGTACTTTCTAGTATGGAATTGATTATCTTAGAGTTAACACTTCATATTACCAACCTAACACTTCATAGGGAAATCACAATATGCTCTATGCATTTAAACTAATCAAAGTCACTCAATTCTTAAATGTGAACAATTTATCGACATTTTCACAAATTCCCTAAAATAAATCTAAGTTCTTAGAGATTTGGTCTATGCTAGAAGTCAAGAAAAATGTAATTGAGGGGTGATGAGCTTTAATGTCTCCTTCATAATTCTAATTTTATCATGTTTCTAAATCCTTCAATCCTATCGCTAGTTGTTCTTAATAGTGGAGAGTTATGGAATTTCAACACTAGGAATAAGTTTAAGGTCAACCTAATGTAATGCAATTATAAATTTAGTATGGTTTTAGGTGTTTCCTTAATGTGGTTTTGTACTTCAATAATTTAGTTATCACAATCATATGTTATACATGAGTGATTCGATGAATCCAAATATACTCTATTATACAACACTTTCCATTCCTTATCACCTGATTAATATATGATATTTAAAGATCATGAAAGATCATTTGTAGAAAATTGATACAAAAGATATGCCAAATGTAATTTATCCATGCCCCATAGGTGATACATGCTTATTCATTGGAACATAAATGCCTCACTTTATCCATGCCTTGCAAGCTCACTTCCCACAAGGGATGCATTCTTATTCATTTGAATATAAATGCCTCACCGAAGACCCTGGTTTGGTCTTTTGGTGTGTGGATTTACATTCACAATTACAAAGTTTAAGCTTTAGGTACTCAAAGTGAAAATGATAACTCACAAAGAATTGATACTGTACTATAATTTAAGCCATAGGTACTCCACTTCATCTTTGTAGTCAGAGAATGCTACTTGTGAAAGATCATGAATGGCACCCACATTGCGGATGGTTGCCAACTGTTTAGGTGCCATATATTTCTTTCATTATAGGTAGACATACATGGGAACTTCTCTTATTTGGAAGTGAACACAACAAATTGTGTACACATTGTCATGGCCTAAACTAGATTTTTAAATATTGGAAATTTAGTGGTGAGAATGGCTATCACTTTTATGGCCACCTCCTTGTCCTTGTTTGTGGACATCCCTTTCCAACTATACTTACATGGATAAATATATTGTCATCATAAAATTTTGAATACAAAGTGGAAGAGGTGCTGAACAGTTTCTGCCTGAGAACAAAAGAGTCTCTTGATAAGCAAAATCTGTATGTATACAAATAATATTATTTTATGTGATAGCGTCAATATTGTTCTCAAGCATCATTTCCATGGGATCAAAGTACCTTCCCTAAATTAGCTATGTCTATTATTGTCATTATTTTAATTTTGTTTATTTATTTTTGGTATATGTTTAAGTTACTATTACTACAACAATGAAGTAAATCATTCAATACTCACTCTCAACTACCATTGTACATGCTCACAACCGAAATTTGGAGCATATGTTTGCCACATGTATAATATGTAGTATGTACATTCTATTATTTGATATATCTATACATAGATTACATAAGAACATAAATTGGCATGTACACACAACTAATATGTTGCAAAGTCATCCAAATATGGAAAATAATATGAGAATAAAACTAAGAAAACAAATTCTAAAAGAAGAAAACCTAAGAGCTATTTACAATCACTTTCCAGCTGTGGATTTATGCACAATTTTTACTTTGGCTATGAAGTATCATCAATGTATCTCAACCTTTTTTTTTGTCCAGGAAATGCTTGGGAAGATAAGAAAAGAATGGATGATAAAGGAGGGAGATGAAAAGATAGGATAAGAAGAGGAAAACCATGACAATGAGGTAAGTACGAAGCCAAGAAAGAAGAAAACACCAAAATAAATGGGGAGGGTAAAAGATTAAGAAAACTAACAAATGCCTCCAATATTTACCTAAAACACACAAAGATACATGTTTTCACATCTATGCTCAATTTTAGTCATTTTAAAACCTTGAATAGGATATGGAATATATTTTAAAAATGCTTTTTTTTAAACATAAATATATACCATATTTTTTGTCCTCTCCTTTTCCTTTTTCAAATAAAGTTGGCATGGTTCAAGCTCTGCTTAAAATCCCATGTTACCAGATACACCACCCCTGTGTGTAGGATGCATGGATCCACGAATCCGATACATATCCAGATTGGATTCACCTCGGATCCACCATGGAAACAGATCCCATGTATAAGGAAACATGAAATGGATCCTGTGAGAAATAAAAAAATTCATTTCAAATGGATCCTGTGAAAAATCGAACAATTCCTGAAATTTTCAAATGGATCCTGCAACTTCTAGTGCTTCTTTGACCCATTGATCCCCCCCAAAAAATTATTTTTTAATGAAAAAATTAAAAAAACCTAAACACCTAATTGCTAAAAGCGTAAACCCCATTCCTGCTCAAGGTCTGATCTATCCTTATGTCAAGATATGCTCTTGAACTCTGATATATCAATATCAAGGTATGTCCTCAACGTTTTTATTTGAAATACCTTTATGGTCAAGGTCTGTCGTCAAGGGCTGATCTATCATTATGTACTATGCTGTTGCTCACTTCATCTACACTGTTTTGTAGTCTTGCCATAGCGTTCAAGAAAACCACTTTATTCCCTGCTAATAGGGACATGTGGATGTCGCTCACAAAAATAGTATTATCACCTGCTTCAAGTTCATGCTGAAATGGTTTTTAAAATTATCAATATCACAACTTATCAAATTATTCATTATGGTACATGAACTCTCTTTTTTGGCAATAACTATAATTTTACTCTCGTGTTTCCTAAATAGTTTTGTTTCTTCATTGTATTTTCTATTTATTATAAAATATTTTTATATTTGTTTATATTTGTCGTTTCCTAGCCATATTCAGATCCTGGGTTTTAAAAAATCTAGCGAATCTATCTCTAGATCTGGATTCGAATCCTCCTCATCCGTATCCTGGTAACTTAGTTAAAAGATTTGTTGAATATGTAAATATAGTGACACTAATGATAGATGACATGGAGTAGCAAAAAATAAGTTAATGGAGCAAATTGAAGGAAAAATGAGCAGAAGTAGATATTTCAAGAGAACACTCATGTAATTTCAAAAAGTTGCAGTTATAGAAAAAACATAAGCAAATAAACATGAATTCATGCAAGGATGTGTTAAATTTTCTCAAACCATGTTTAATAGAGTTTGCCCTCAAATGATTCCTAATCTACTAGATAGTTGAACCTTAAAAACCACTTAAAACTGTTCATTAGTTAATGCCAATGTTATCGTAACCAGACCGATCATTGAACCAGCGAAGCCCAAAATGTGAATCGGACCGAAACTGGCAAAAAACCAAGTAAAAAACCGGCTGAGTAAAAAATACATAAACTATTCATATTTTGTAAAAAAAACATATATATTCATGTGCATACATATGAATCGAAACCATCAATACAATAATAGTGCTAGGATAGGATTATGGTTATCTTAGAAGCATAGCTTAGGTTTTAGTTTGTGTTTTAAAAAAAATAATTTGAATTCCGTGAGTCCCTAGTCCGCAGCCGTACGAGAGAGTATGGATCGGCCAGTTTCAGTCGGTGTCATACCTGGTTTGGAAAAAAATCCATTTTGATGAATTTTTTATGCTGACCGGACCGGCCAACCCTGTAAACTGGTCAGATCGGTCGTTTTTACCGGTTTCGATCCTGTAGCAGGGATTTCTCCTTGCTACATGGGCAAGAATGGCTCCCTTCTGTCTATAGGATAGAAGGGTAGGTTCCCGCGTGTGAAAATGCTGAAAAGAAAGTGGAATGGATAAAAAGCAAAGACAGAAAGAAAATAGTGGCTGTGAGCCCCTCTGCAAACAATGTTAGGGCTTTGCCTTTGGCTACCTGCAAACAACTATTAAGAAAAAAAAACCTGCAAAACATGTTAATAGACAAACCTACAAACAAACATGGGTCAGAAATAAAAAACTACTAAAGAAAAATGCATAAAAAAAACAAGAATATACCTCCTTTGGTGAAATGGGCCACCATGCCCTGGCTGGAAGGAAGCACCTCCCTATCTCACTCAACAATGGATGAGGAGCTATGGCTCAATGGGGAGAATGGATGGAGGAGAGAGGGATGTGGGTGGCTTGAGAGGCAAAGGTGTCTCAAGGCATCCATGGGAAGCATAACAGTATGCAAGAGAGGTGTGTCTTTGAGAGTGACCCCCCACCCTCCTTTAATAGCTTTTTGGGGGACTTTTAGGGTTTTAAGCCCTTGGTTAAGGATTTAGCCCCTTTTTTGGGATTTTAGCCCCTTTCGCCCTAACTTAAGCTCCTTTTAGAGTTTTAGCCCCTTTTTGGGGGATTTAGCTCCTAGGAGAGTATTTTAGGCTCCTTTTTGGGGTTTTTAAGCCCTTTTCTTCATTCTTAAGCCTTTTTGAGGGTATGGGGGTCTAATGGAGTGATATGAGAGTCGTGAAATGGTGTCCTTGGGTGGTGTAGGTTATGGAGAGATGAGTGAGAAATTTTTTGGGTTAACAGATTGCCATCTGATGTGTGAGGGTAGGAGCTCATCGTATGGCTGACGGACATCATAGGATTTGCTGCATGTAGGTGGTGCTTCCAGGGCGGGGGCATGGTGGCTTTTTATTTTTGTATTAATATGGTTCCCATCAATGGGTGAGATATAAATGATGTGTGACATGTATATGGATGAGGCGGGCATCCCCATGCTCGTGATAATGTCAAAAGAATAATTTGATCTATGCTCTAAAATACAAGAGCTAATCATATACAACTGATGATACAATAATGGTTGCCTCAATGTGAGGCTGAATACAATGCTGATCTGGTACATTGGACCCATGGAATTCTCATGGAATGCTATATCTTCATGACTGATGGTCTGCTGGATCAGGAACGGTACATAGATGTATGGACTCACTGATTGAGAGTCAGAGTCTCTGTGGTACAAGTATGTTGCATCAATCATAAAGGTATATAGAAGCACTGCTGGGGATTCTGAACACTATCTCCAACACAACCTGGAAATCACAAGGGACATAACCCTTTTAGGTCCCTCGAGTAGACTCATTAATGTGCTAGAGTGAGGTGACATTTGGGGTCTTCGACCAAGTACTGGAAGGACCAAACCCTGTATGAATCTCAATGGTGTGATGATGTAGTTGGAGTTGAGCACATGAGAAACAACAATCCTGAGAGGCACTAAGGACTCCTCTCAAGTGGTCCAAGGAACTCATCAATGAGGTCAATGAAACTAAGGTACAGGGACCTCAGGGTCTATCCTCTGGAATATGTGTGTTGTCGTCGACTAAGGGATACCTACCCCTAGTTAAGGCAATGATTTTTCCTTGACCAAGAGCATGAGGGAAATAACCAAAAGGTGTGATACAATCTGTGGATTGACCCACTGAATGGGGGGGGGGGAGGAAAGATTTGAACAGGGGTAGGGGGAGTGTGGTAGACTCAAACTTCCTTTGTTCAGAGTATGATGGAAAGGTGGACTAGGTAGAAAATGAAACTGCCTCATGGGAATGGGATCATAGCTGTAATACCGGGAGTGTCATTGCAGATGGGAAATACTTGGAGGAGGTGGACACTTTTGATATTGATGGGATCCATGGAAGACACATTGCAGAGTACTCTGAACAAAGGAGACCCAAAGGGGGAATTCTTCCAAACTATTTTCTATGGGGTGGTGTCTAGGGACACCATTGTGGTACGATCTCATGGATTTTTGGTGAGCCCGAGAAAGTAAATGATCAATGGTGCTTTCAATTTTAGAGAGTCTGAAAGCATGAAGAAGACTCCAGTGGGGGATCTTTTTCGTTGGTAGTCTCATGTGCCCAAAAAAGGATAAAAGTATACATAGGAGAGCTCGCCCATCCTGTAGGGGATGAGAGACTTCTTTACCGTTGGTAGTCCAATCAAGCAGAAAAAAGTTAAACCTATACTGTCTGGACGGTCATTCTGATACTTTTAAGAGCATGAATGAAACCAAATTTTCTCGGCAATATTTTCTTGATGAGAAGGCTGGAAAAGAGCTTAATGACAACCCATGGTGAGATTTTTCATAAAGTGCAGCCCCTTTTCCTGAGAAAGCATAAAAGTGTGCAGAGGGGAATAGTCTTGGCTTGAATATGCCAAGGTGGTCCTTTTCATTTAATTGTCTACATGGTCCACAAAGGGAGGTAAATGAGACAATGTAGACCCCCTTTCCTATACCTTAGCGAGCGAGAGAGGAAGCAGTTGTGCTCGGATATCTTTTCATTGTTTTAAGGAGTCAGAAAAGAGCTTAAACAAAATTCCAATACGGTCAATCAATTGCGGTGGCACAGGCAATGCTCCATGTAGGGACGGTGGATAGTGGTCCAAACATCATCCATGCAGTATGGATGGAGCAGAAGGCTCTCAAACATACCAATACATGCACATATAGATTTCGGCAGAGGCTCGTGAGTCGGTGTGACAGAGTTACACAAACCGAGGTGGCTCTTGGACATAGGTTAGGAGCGTGTGTGTGTGTGTTGCGGTGGACGGACTTGACTACATGTGATGTGAGTGCAATTCCAGGGGTACTTCTATGCCAAATACATGCAAGAAATATAAATATTTTTGTGGACAGTGGCCCAGAGATCCGCGTAAGGTGCGGTGGATGGAGAAGGAAACTATGTGTTAAAAATACAAAACACAAAAGAAAAATGGTAACCCTTAATGGGCGGTGGCCTGAAAACTCACATCAGTAGCGGTCGAGAAGTGTGATACAAGTATAGGTCTGTAGACACTCACATCGTCATGTCATGGCTCATGAATCGAGGTGACTTGTGGGAAATGGTCTCGACACAAAATTATTAAACATGAGACGGCGGTCTCACAAGGAGATAGAAATTTGGGCCCGAAGTTGTGATAGGTGTCTTGAACAGGTTCCGGGTGAGTTTAGATTAGCAACAAATGGTGCTGCCCCTGACTTGTGGTAAAAAACATTGAAAACCAAGAAAAGAAAATGAAGTGACTCATTGGTGATGTTAAGTGTAACATTTCTTAAGGTAGAGCCCGTTGCGGGGGTTCTCTAAGGATTGTCCATCAAAGTCAATAAGGGTGTATGCCCATTTTCCAAGGCAATGGTGGATGACGTATGGGCCATGCCACATTGAATAGAACTTGCCTTTGCCCAACTTATCATTGGGTTGGTCGTAGACTAGAACCATATTCTCTTCGCTGAAGGTGCGAGGGTGGAAATGGGAGTCATAGTGGACCTTTGATCGTGTTTTCGCTGCTTCAATGGCTTGGAGGGAAGCTTGATGGTATTCTATGGTTTGCTCAAGTTGGAGGAGTCGTTCTTCTAAAGGTGAAGTGTCAGGGAGAAGTTCTACTATGAGGTGGAGGGACAGGATTTGGCACTCTATAGGGAGTACTGATTCAATGCCATGTACTAGAAGGAACAGAGTGAAACCGGTTGCAATTTTTGTGGATGTGCGATAAGCCCATAGGGGGAAGAATGGCATGTGATTCCAATTGGTTTTATGGTTTCCCACCATCCTTTGGAGCATTATTTTGATGATCTTGTTGACTGTTTCAACTTGGCCATTTTCTTGGGGGTAGTAGGAACATGAGTAGTGGTGTTCAAATTTCAACATGGTTGACAATTCAGCCCATACAACGTCTTGAAAGTGTGCTCCATGGTCTGAGACTAATTTTTTAGGAACACCAAATCGTGAAATAACATGGTTAAAGAAAAATCATGCTGCGGTTTCAGCTTTGCAATCAAATGTGGGCATGGCCTATTCCCACTTAGTGAAGTAATCGACTACCATAATGATGTATTTATGACCATTAGCTGAGACGAGGTTGATTGTTAGGAATTCGATTTCCCATTTGCAGAAAGGCCCGACTGTGACTACGGGGTGTAACCATGCAGGGGGGTTTTTTGCCTTTGGGGCAAATAGCTGACAGCTGTGGCAATGCTTGACTGCCTCTATGCAATCAGCGAAGATGGAGGGCTAGAAATAGCCAATGAGTAGAATCTTCTGGGTGATTTCTAGGCCTGAAAGGTGGCCACTGCACACTCCACTATGACAGTCATTGAGGATGGTTTCGGCCTCATCAAAAGTGAGGCAACAACGTAGGATGATATCAATGCCTCGATGATACAAAACATCTCCAATCAGCAAGTGGCAAATGGCTTGATGTCGGATGCATCGCCTATCCACATGGTTTAAGTGTGATGCAAACTTCTGTGTTCGTAAATAAAGAAGGATGTCCCCATACCATGGGTCATCCGTGGATATGATGAATAGGAAATCATCCTTCAGGGGTGATGACGTGGTTAGTGGGGGCATATCGGTCATGAGGGTGGCCATTGCGAGTGCTTTTATGCTTTTCAGGGAAATGAACTCTAAGTCAAATTCTTGGAGGACAACTACCCACTTGGTTGCTCGACCTTGTAGAAGGTGGCAGCTTAAGAGGTACCGCATTGGGTTTGAATCCACCACTACACGTGTATGGTTTGTGATGATGTAGTGGCAAAAATTCTGAGTGGAGAAGACGACGGAGAGGGCCAATTTCTCCTCAGGTGAATATCGTAGTGGGGGTCCTGTTAGCTTCTGACTGATGTAGTAAATCACGTTCTCATGGCGAGCATCATCTTCTTGGACCAAGACTCCAGCAATGGCATTTTTCGAGGCCGACACATAGAGAATGAAGTCTTGGGTGAAATTTGGTGCTAAAAGTAATGGCACAGAAGCCAAGGCTTGTTTGAGTGCATCAAACGATTCTTGTGCTTGCTGATCCTAGACAAAGGGGATTTTTGTGCGGAGCAGGCAAATGAATCCGTAAGCTTTTGTTGTGTACTCTAGTACAAAGTCATGGAGGAAATTGACATTGCCTTGGAGGCTCTATAGTTGGTGTTGATTTTTTGGGGAAGGGAGATCAAGGATAACCTAAAATTTGAGGGGATCTACCGTTATCCCTTTGTGAGATACAATGAATCTGAGTAGACGACCTACTAGGACACACAAAACGCACTTGAGGGGACTCAGGAAAATTTTGTACTTGCGACAATGTAAAAATACTTGTCACAAGTTGTCTATATGTTGTGCTTGTTTTGGTGATCGAGCGGTAAGATCGTCCAGGTAGATCAAGATGATGTGAATTAGAACGTGGAAACAATATGTCATGGCACGCTAGAAGGTGGCTCCATCATTTTTTAGGCCAAAGGGCATGACTCGATATGTGAATGTGACCCATGGGGTTGTGAATGCCATCTTATAATGGTCTTCTTTTTGGATCTGGATTTGGTTATAGCCAAAAAATCCGTCCATGAAGGAAAAGGCCTCATGTCTAGCGCATGCATCAATGATCTAATCAATGAAGGGTGTGGGGAAGTTGTCTTTGGGACATGCCCCATTGAGGTCGCAGAAGTCTATGCAAACATGAATGGTACCATATTTTTTATTCACGGGAACAAGATTAGAAACCCAAGTGGTGTACGCAATGGGGTAGATGAAGCCGGCAGTGCGTAGATTATCTATCTTGGCTTTAACCGTGGCCACTTTGGAAGGGTGAATGGGTCGTTGCTTTTGGCATACGAGTGCCACATCAAGCCATGTGTCGATGTGGTGTTCCATGATGAATGGATCTAAGCTGAGAATTTCAGTGTATGACCAGGTGAAGATGTCACATAATTCTTGGAAGAGAGCTTTGTAGGCCGCAACCTCTTTCAGGGAGCAAGATGCCCCCAGCATGATTTCTTCAACAATCTCAGAATTGGTTGAGATGTCGATTTTGATGGTGGGTCAAATGTTGGCCATGTTTCCTTCATCGAAGGAGTCTAGTGTTGGGATGGGGTTCTTGAACCAGTCGAATTTCCCATGGATGAAATCTTTGGTCTCCACAGAAAACTGGTTAGACTACGACATGAGTTCTTCAAGGAGGAAGAACGAGTGATGGTGCATGTCATCCCATGGGTATTCTAGGGAAGTCAGAGCTTCAAGTATCTCCTCATCATTATTGAAACAACGAAGAGACAGGTATGATGAACCGGCGTTGGAGGTGGAGATAAGTGGGGCAGTTGAGCTAGACATCATGTAAATGGACATGGTGTTTGAAGAAGGCGGTGGGGGGTGGAATTATTCGATAAAGGTGATTTCGGACTCAAGGGAATGTTGACGAAGGTTAGCTAGAGACATTTGAAATTCGAGCAAGTCTTGGAAATGGTGAGAATAATGGCCATACAAGCCGCAAAGGGTGCAAGCATGGTTTTCTCTCAATGCCTTGTTCTTGACTATCGATGCGGTTGGGAGTTCAACCATGGGGATGTTTTTGTTTGTATCCATGGAATCTGAATGCGCATGGATCATTAGGATTTCAAGGCAATTCTGAGTTGGTTGGCCCTATTTCTTGCAGATGGCACAAGGTGGGACTTGTCGTGGCTCTGTGGTGGCTTTGGTGTTCTTTCCCCTAGCCCTTTTTGGGTGGGGCAGTGTAGGTGTGGGTGCGACGGTTGGATTTTGCGGACCGGGTGGAGCGTGAGACTCGACCGTGCTGGGTTGCATCAGGGTTAAAACAACCTGGGGCATTACTGGTTGAGCTGGTGGATCTAGATACCACACCGAAATTCCTAACGTAAAGTTGGGTAGGCTTAAGGTGGACATTACCGGCTTGCTCATGACGCCAGGTGAGGGGAAGAAGAAGGGAATTGTATGGACTGGAGATGAGCCTAGATAACTCCCTGATGGTTGGATGTGGGGATGCGTTTGTGGTTGTGGCTGCACAAAATGCTGCTGCTGCAGATGATGTTGCGGCTGCTGTTGGTGTTGCGGATGTGCTTGTTATTTGGGTGCAGCGGCGTTGGATGAGACCATGCACAAGTCTGCAGTCTCATTTTGTGTTGGTGGTGGTGACACTAAGGGGAAATGAGCCATCATAGTGGTATCGGCAAACAAACCAGGACCCACATTCAACAATGGGGAGGCTGGTGTGTTGTCAACCATGGTGTTGATTGTAGGGACGACATCGGCTTGTATGGTCATCCCTTGTGGCTCAATGGTGGTGATGGTATTGATAACGTTGGCGGGTGCTGTTAACCCTTACGGATCATGATAAGTGAGTTGGTCAACCGTCACGATCTTCCCTTCGTGAGGAAACATCATGAGACAGAAGACAGTTGATGCAACCGCTCTCATGGTGTACATATAACTTCTCCCAAGGAGAAGGTTATAGTCTAGTTGAGCGTTGACGACCTCTATGTCGATCGGCACTGTCTTCCTAGCTAATGTGATGGGGACATCGGGGAGGATTCCTTGGGATTTAGTGGGATGGCCATCATAAGCCCGCAGAGTTCTGGAGGATGGTTGTAGGATTGGGGATCCTAGTTTCTACCAGACTAGGGTAGACATAACGCATGTGGATGCCCCATCATCCACTATGCACTGGTGCACAACCAAATTTTGGATAGACACTGGGATTTGGAAGGAGATGGTGGATGGCATGCATGGTTCTCTGTTCTCAGTGTCAAATGTGATCAACTTGCAGTCGGAGGGGTCTACTACCCTAAGGGTGGCTAGTAAAGCTTTTCGCTATGTTGGGCACATTTTAAGTACCTCAAGAGCGGACATGGCGGTTGGCATTTAGGCCAAATCCTCCACAATGTTATAGCTGACTGCAGCTCTAGCTGTGGCATTATTGGCAATCCTATGTATGGGGGGCACGTGCATGGGGGTAACTGAAGAGGTAGGTTGATTGTTTTGGAAATTGATGCCACTAATGTGTCAGCGGGTTCGGTGGTGGTATCATATTGATTCTGTCCGGTTTGCATGTTGACCTCTTGAGTCATCATGGCTAGCAGGCAGTGAATGCATGTTTCAGCCGTGGGAGGTGCCCTCAGAGTGTTGGGATTGGGTTGGGGAGGGGGTGTGGTTGCCACCAACCCTTGGATTGGTAGCATGTTTTGAAGCACCATGGGGGGAGGTCCTTGTGGTGTCGGGTTGGGTTGGGCTTGGTTCATGGCATTGGCGGCCTGTTGGGCCTCATTTTGAATGGCCTGCTTAGAGCGAGCCATGAGGAGACACTTGAATGTGTAGTGCCCATAGACCTCACAAAGTGTGCACAGTTGGTTTGTGTGCAACGGGGCATTGGGTCTGGGAGCATTTGGTCATGGGGGGTTTGGGCGGGTCGGTTCGCTGCAGCATTGTTGGGAGGATTTGGTTGTTGACCGCCTCCCTGCAGTTGGTTATTGGTTTGGTTCTGGGGCTGATTATTTCTAGCTTGTCCTTGTTGATTGTTGGGGGCAGGCTGGTTGGGACGGTTTTGTTGTGCAAATACTTGTCCCAATGGAGCAGGTTGAGTAGGGGTGGGGGCTTGAACTACTTGCATTGGTGGTGTATAATAAATTTGGGTGGGCTGCGGTGCCACAAATGTGGGCATTTTCCCCGCGTATTGCTGTGTTGGCCATGTCATGGCCCGAACCTGCTACGGTGGCACAGGTTGTGCATAGGAAGTTGTTTCTCCAGACTGGGATATCATTCTAGCGTAGTCTAGAGCTTGTTTTTAGTAAGCAACATTAGCGGTGTTGCTTGGTTGTGATGGAATTGCAGGTGGTGTCGGACAATGTTTTGGTTGTTGGGAGACCGATCCTACGATGTTGTCTGCAGCATGGGATGCCCTTGCTGCATCCCAGTAAGAGGTGTTTGGATGGGGGGCGTCTAGAATGACAGTGTACAAATATCCAGACTGGGCATAGATAAGGTCAAACTATTGGGATTTCATTATGGCCTCCTCTTCAGATTGAGGACGTTTGGATGCGACGTCCTTTGCTATGGGTGGGAGCAAGGTCTTGAGGAACCAATCCAAGAAAATCCTGTCATTAATTTGGATTTTACATAAGCTATGGCGTTGCCTCCACTCATGGATGTGGTCAGTTATATGAGTGGTAGTGTTCTAACGGCAGGATAGTAGGATCTCCACCCCCTCGTCATATCTGATGGGGAGTTGGAAATACTGTAGGAACATGAAATCTAGGGAGTTGAAATCAGGGTACTTGGCTTGTGGCAGCTCAATGTACCATTTGGTCGCAGTACCTGTAAGGGTGCGTTGGAATAGCCTTAGTCTAATGGAATTATATATGATGTTGTTTGATGAGCACCATAGTTGGAATTTCATTATGTGGTTTTGGGGACATTCCCTTGCTTTGCCTTCAAAATTGGGAATGTATGATGGCAGCTTGGTTGGCATGGGTGGCCAAAAAGCTTGGTGTCAGATGGGGTCATTTATTAACCGTGCCAAATCAGGCAAGTTAAGTCGATCCATGAAAGGTAGGTTTGACCCCAGGTTGATGTGGGATGGACCTACGATGGTGGTGGGATTCGCAGGTGCATAATGCATCTACACAGCTAGGGGTACTTGCGGTGGTACCATTGTGGATGGGCCAATGCCCCCAAGTGTTGTGGGGGGGATAGTATGGGTGGCAGGGACATTTCCCCCATGTATGATAGTAGGGGCAATGTAAGTGGAAGGTCCACTACCCCCCTGTGTGGCAGGAGGGGCAGTGTATGTGGAAGGGCCACTGCTCCCCTGCGTTGCAGATGGGCCAGCTTGGCTGGTCACTAGTGGTGGTAGTTGACTAATGACAGTTTGCATGACTGTGCTTGGGCCACCTGCAGGGTTATTGGTGATAGGTTGTGGTGTGGACGTGGGTCCACTAGCTATGGCTATGCCAAAAAATGGATCCGGATTTGCACCAGCCAAGGGGCTTGATGGTGCTATGTGGAGGCCTAGTTCAGACTGATATGGGTCTGAATCTGAATCAGAGGTTGTGTGGCCTTTTGATGGTGTGTGAGGGTGTTGAGAATAGGCTCGACGATGTCGGTTCAATGTCCCAAATGGTGGTGGTTCGCCTCTTACGGCGTGAGGAAGAGCGTGGGGGATCAATTGTGTTAGATGTTTATCAAACTGGTGGGAATGACGCTTGGACCTCGGTTTCAATGGATTCCTATTGGCTATAGGTGGTCACTCGACCACCAAGACTACCAGAAGACAACGCTTGGATTTTTCCTCATGGGCATTTCTACTCAATCGGTGGGGGTCATTTCCTGTTTCACTTGGAAATTCCTCTCAGCGGCCAACTACTTTGGGGTTCCCGTGGTACTCCTCACAATGAGTTTCTGGGCATAGCCCAAGTACTTCCCATAGTTGAAGCATTCAGGGACTTATGTCCTCAAAGACTAGAGATTGTTTGAACTTAGTGTAAATTGATAAATTTTAAATCTCTCTTAGCGTCATGAACTGAGTTGGGTTGATTACATGGTATGGTGTATTTGTTTTTCTGTATTTCTGTTATCAAGTGGCTGCAAATGGTTTATGAATTCATCATATTGTGCTAGATTTCATGTTATTTTTTGTGCAAGCAGTGAATAATCAGAAATTTGTAAACAGATACAGTTTTAACCCTGAATGTTGATGGACTAACTAGATGACTACCTTACATTCATATTCCTCTTCAACCAAGAGAAGGTGCTAGACTCTCAACAAAATGAGACTAATCCCATCCATAGATCCATAGGTCACCTCTTGGATGCAAGGTTGGTGAACAGGGAGGACGCTTAGCGCCGTGAGAAGCCCTCCTTCTCTACCCCCTCTACCTTCCAGGTCATCCAGTTTTAATGGTTTAGAACAATATTAAGTGAAGGGCCTCAGACTATACGAGCTTTCCCTTTGTCGTATCCCATAATACCCTGAAGGGTGATGACTGGGTAGAGGAGGAAGGGTAAGCAAGACTGTTAATTTTATTGTCAATTTTAGTTAAGCTACATTCATTAAGCCATTAAAATTTGTTTGGAATTTACACATTGTTTGCTAATGAATTTGCAGTAAATTAAAACAGAAACTAAAATTGAACTAATGTTTTAGATAGAGGCGACTGAGCCACACTGATAGTCCCTATTAAACTAAAATTAAACCCTTAATTGATAAACCACATATTTCTGGTCAAATTTAGCGAGGGGGTTGCAAAATGTTTCCAGAAACAGGTAAGGGGGTCGCAGAGATTCCACAAACAGAAGTGGTCTATGTTTCTAAGTGAAGTCATACCTTTCAGGGGTTTAAGGGTGACCTGGTCATGCCTGTTAGGCCAACAAGAGAAACCTCATCCCCTGTTCATGCCTAATAAGTGTGACCTACCCCAGATTTGGGGTTTTTCTAATCCTGAGTCAGATCCGACTGACAGTAACCTATACTGTGGCCAAACAGACTCGAATTTGCCTTACAAAGGATTCTACAACAATTAAAACAGGAAATAAACTATATTTAACCTAGATCTGGAAGGAAATTTTAAAAACTAGGGCATAAATTGAAAAAACTTGAAACTTTAAAAATCTGGACCAGGGATCCTATGGGATCGACCTGGTGTGGTAGCCAGTTCTGTAGCAGGGATTTCTCCTTGCTACAAAGGCAGGAATGGCTCCCTTCTATCTATAGGACAAAAGGGTAGGTTCCTGTGTGTAAAAATGCTAAAAAGAAAGAGGAATGGATAGAAAGCAAAGACAGAAAGAAAATAGTGGCTGTGAGTCCCTCTGTAGATAATGTTAGGGCTTCACCTTGGCTACCTGCAAACAACTATTAAGAAAAAACAAACCTACAAAACATGTTAATAGACAAACCTACAAACAAACATGGGTCATAAATAAAAAACTACTAAAGAAAAATTCATAAACAAAACAATATTATACCTCCTTTGGTGAAATGGGCCACCATTCCCTGGCTGGAAGGAAGCACCTCCCTATCTCACTCAACAATGGATGAGGAGCTATGGCTCAATGGGGAGAATGGATGGAGGAGAGAGGGATGTGTGTGGCTTGAGAGGCAAAGGTGTCTCAAGTCATCCATGGGCAGCATAACAGTATGCAAGAGAGGTGTGTCTTTGAGAGTGACTCCCCACCCTCCTTTTATAGCTTTTTTGACGACTTTTAGGGTTTTAAGCCCTTGGTCAGGGCTTTAGCCCCTTTTTTGGGATTTTAGCCCCTTCCACCCTAAATTTAGCTCCTTTTAGGGTTTTAGCCCCTTTTGGGGGGATTTGGGTCTTAGGAGAGTATTTTAGGCTCCTTTTTGGCATTTTTAAGCCCTTTTCTTCATTCTTAAGCATTTTTGAGGGCGTGGGGGTCTAATGGAGTGATATGAGAGTCATGAAATGGTGTCCTTGGGTGGTGTAGGTCATGGAGAGCTAAGTGAGGGATTTTTTGGGTTAACAGGTCCAATTTCGATAACACTGGTTAATGCCAAAAGATACAAACAATTATTGTAGAAAATATATAATGGAAACTTACAGGTCTATCCTAAACCTAGTAGGCCTTGCCCCAAACAAATAATGGACAAACAAAGGTGGTAAGGAAGGTTAAAGCTCCCAAATATTAATAACCATGATTAGTTCTAGGCTTAGAAACTCCAATTGATGCCTCAAGCTATCCATGTCTAGTCTCAGGAGGAACATTCAAATTTTGCGGTGGTTAGAGGGAAATTCTGACGCCACAAACACACCAGAATTAAATAAATACATGACATAAGAGGTATTTAACGATGATGGATGATATTCATTAATTAATATGTGTTCCAGCAGACACATAGAAATATATATTTAAAAAAATACATAAAAATTTAAAATTTGAATTAAGAATATATATACTTAGCATTTTAGCCTATGATTTCAAGCCATTAAAGACATACTATGAAAAGTCTACTCATTTATATTACTATATACAATGTAAGGTTTAATGCATTGAAATGACACCAAGTGTGATACCTATCTGAAGTTCTGAAATAAAATTGAAATTACATAATCATCAAAATCATTTCCTATATTGGGATCCTATTAATCAATAGCACCATGTCCCCCCCAGTATGGTTGAGCCCTTACCTCTACCTCAAATATTAAATTTTATCCTCCAAGGACATTAGTCAAGACCCTGCAATTTTGATGAAACCATATAACCCATTTGTTTGCTATTGTTTAAGCTTTCCTACAGAGCATTGGCATGTTCACAAAATCCTCTTCTTAAATATTAGAGTTCTGGTTTTCATGGGCATGTTTTTCTTTATGATATGAATTCTTCTAATCTATTGAAAACCAAGTTATTTCCAATGGTGGATTGATTATTGAGCTAGACAGAATATTAAGATGCCCACAAGGGCTCCCTGCTCGAATGGAATGAATTTCATCCCTCTGGGCAATTTGGTGAATAGTTATCCTGCTTGCCTTCAACAACTAAGCCAAACAATGTTTAGTCTCTATACTGTAGCCCTTCTGAGCGGTAGTGACAATGGATTTTGCTCATTATCCTACATGTTGTCAGAAGATGAACCTTATACAATTAGATGCCTTGTTTTTTTTTGAATTTTTGTCTGACTAAATGCCTAGTGTTTCTTTGAGGGTATGTTATCTCTTCACAACAGAACTAGGCAGAGAAAAGTTTCAATTTGTTTCATTTCTTATGTTATACAAATGTCATTAACCCTAGAAATAGTTTTGGTTTGTTTTCCCAAATGTATTTATGTTTGTTTCATGGTAGATCAGAATTGTGCTGTAAAACTGGCATTAGGTCGAGTTGCTTATTATAATTTACTACTATTTTCTGGTCAAGTTCAAGTCCAAGGAGATTTTAATAGAAAATCACCCTGTAGACTTTCCACACCTAAAGCCAAAGCAAGCCTCTATATGTTGTGTAGCCCCTTAGGGAGAGTTTCTCGAAGTATTTAGACTAAAATATAAAATTCTTTATCATTTGTGACAATGTATCTTGCATATCGCATTAAAATGGTGTCTACATTCCTTTGAAGATAGCTATTGTCAAATTAAATGACTCATTTTATTGATGGTATACTATTTCTTCACAATAGAATTTAACAGGGAGTTACAAAAAATGATTAAAAATCTTTGGAAAGACTTAACCCTATAAATGTTTTTAATTTGGTTTTCCAAAATTAAGTATTGAACTATTTGTGTCATAGAAAATATAGTATGAAACCCCCTAACAGTTACAATAGGTTAAGTTTCCTATCATGATACAGTACTATTTTTCTTTAAAATTCTTGCACTTCCATCCTTAGCTTCAATTAATCCCAATTCATGTATTTATTTGAATTTTAATAGAGTTTGTCCATTAATGTTTCTAATTTTTGGCCCTCTTCTTTTATTTTCAGGTCACTCGATTGGCAGAATCCTGTTGCAAGAACAAAGCAATCAGAGTTTGCAAAATGAAACCTACACGCCTTTGGTTCCAAGAAGTAGAATTGACCCTCTTAATCATTTTAAATGATACAAGGGTGGTTACAACATTGAGAGAAAGCATTACAAGGGGGTAACTATCATCCATACACTTCTTTGAGTTTTCAGTTTCCCTGTTGGAGTTTGTAAATTGAATATAGGCATCCCCTTACTTTAGTGAAGGAGTCGACCAAAAATAGATCTGCAGTAGGTTGATTATGTTTCAAAAGGTCTGGGAGATAGATCATGGAACCATGCAACCTGTAGGAGCCATTCCACTATTCAGCCACCAATTTGGACCTGCATCCTATCAATACCTTTATCCAATGCAATATTCAATGTTCTTCCACCATCAAAGAGCTAATAGGAACACCATCAACAAAGGCACAGCTCGACATGGATGTGTCGCCGCCTTTCACACACCTAGGTCATGTGGCAGAAATCTTCAAGCCACTCGGTGTGTCCTTGGGGGCAAGTCTCGAGTCAAGGCTGTCACCTTGTTCTTGACTCCTCCGTTTAGGCTCAACTCCTAATGAAGCCAAGGGAGTTAGACCCTATTAATTTACTAAGTCTAATTACTTAGTATGGTGATGTTAAACTGAATGAATTACTTAGGAGTTTGAAATTTAACCATAAACAACCATAGATGACAAGATACAAAATGAGCACACGAAAGCACAATGCTGAGACACAATATATATATATATATATATATATATAGCAAGAAAATAACCAATGCCTTAAAATGGAGTCAAAATATAATCAATATACTTGCATGTGCTTGGAGTGAATGTTTTGCAATTGCATGTTAGTACATTTTAAGTTGAAATATGAGTTGATTAAAATTAGGCGAAAGTGGGGGGGGGACTCCAGATATACCCGAGAGTACTTGGAGTATGTCCAAAACTAAACTGTCACGACTACCCGCAAGGAATATGTGGGCTGAATGGAGTCTCTGGGGCTATTGTTCATAACACACCCATTAGAGTGTGACAGAGATTGGTGCCCCGAGGTCACTTTTCAGGAGTTCCCGGTTCCTTTGGGTATTTTGCCGCCGTAATGGTTTGATCTAGGTATTGGATTTTCACTTGATGGTTTGTCAATTTGGGAGAGTGAATCCTAATTATTATAGTCACTCAAACTATTTTGATACATCTTTACTAATCAGATGAACCGTAACCAAGTGCAGAGCATACACACCCGAGTCTTGTCAATTTTAGTAAATTTTGAGATGGGTGTTCTTGTTAAAAAAGAAAACCCTCCAGGAACCTCTTTCGATCCAAGTGGATCTCAATAGGGGAATAAAGGAAGGGTTAATTTTATAATTTCTGATGAAACAAATGATTAAAAGGAAAACATAGATACACAATTCCATTTTTCTAATTAGTCCTACCACGCATCTCTTTCCCCTTTCGGGTCAATCGGGAAGTCATGGGGTAAGTGTTAAGATTACTTTGAAATATCAAATATGGAATATTAAATTGATAATAAATCAAATTATACTACCCTACATATTAGAACTATGCTAGTTTGGAAAAAAAAGGAAAGAAAAGAAAAAAAAACATGGACACAAATCCCCCCAGGGGGGATGGTGAATAGGCTCGAAAGAGCCTATTCGAAAGGACCTTTTATTTTTATTAGAAGGTATTTACAATATCAGAAAATTAAAATTTATGCACTTTGGTCCATGTTATCTGGGATCCAAAGGCTTACAACAAGCTTGTAACAAGCTAGAATTAAAACATAGTGGTGGGGGAAGCTTCCGGGAAGCTTCGGTTCGTCCAAGAGTCAAAAATTGGGCAGAGTCTCATTCTTTTTTTTGTTAGAACTGCTAAAAAATAGTGATCCACCAAAATAAAATGTGCCCAAACACACTTTGAAAGTGTTTTGGGTCACTACACTAGTTACCGAAAAAAACTAAGTAAAGTTTTGTTAAGTTGGGGTAATCTAGTTTTGCAAAAAGGAACCAAGGAAAGCAAGCTTTCCTTGGGATCTTGGCTTGATTTTTGGATAGCCAATGAGATGTGCACTTTTATTGCAGAATATGAAACTTTAAAGTACAGCAAAGGAAACCAATTTAAAAGCAAGCTACAAATTTTCTTTAAAATGCTTGCAAAAAAGAGGATAATTTCAGCTAGATCTCTTAAAATATAACTTTATATGCAAAACGGAACTAAGATATAAACTTAATAAAGGATATTACTAACTAGATATATATGTAATTTTCTTAATGAGACATATCTAAGCAATAATATTCTTTAAAAGTAACCAATTTGAAGAGAAATTAAGATTTTGAAGGAGGAAGAGAGAGAAAGAGTGTTTGAAGCCTGAGAATGTTGGGCTTTGGATTCTGCTTTGGTGGAACACTGAGGGACTATGTCATTCAGAATATCTTGAAGATGAGGAAGATGCAAACCAGCTCAACCTATTCTACAAGCGATATCACCTGCAACTTAGAAATCCTTGCGCAAACAGATGGTTAAAACATCGGTGCTAGTAGAAGAGATAATTGGAAAGCATGCAATTAAACTTAAAATACATACAACTCCAATAGATATGAAACAAGAAACAGTAAGAGCATCAATCAAAATAGTATAAACTCTTATCCTAACAGGAGGGAGCTCTCTCCTTCAAGGCCAACAATTAACGAGCAAAAGCAATGATAAATAACACAGATTATACCTCATAAGCATTTGACAATCACCATCCACACATTAAGAGCATTACACCATAGATCTTTCCTCCAAAGCTTCTTTATTCCAAAAAAATAAACAATACAGTACAAGAGCAACGAAACCTCAATCCTAGTTCTAACTAGCTTGGAAGAGGCTTCTTGTGCTTTGATTTATACAAAAACCAGGAGATCTAGCCTAGGGGGGGCACAAATCCCAAGGAGATAGATCAAATAATTTGATGGAGAGTCAATTAATGTAGATATGAAGTTGAATTGAGCCTACTTGTCAACGAGGGGCTTGATTGAGATGACACATCAACCCATAAACTGACACATCAGTCCACAGAGCTCCCAAGAGAGCCCACACATGTGGAGGAGAGAGAGAGAGGGTGCAATTCCCCATAAAGACTACTAAAGATCAACTCTGGATCTGATTTGATCACCTCCTTCAGTCAAGGATTTGTCAGATCCAGTCAATCTGGTTCAGATCTGACTGATTTCAATCAAATCGGCTGAGAATCCACTGATCTATTATTTTGGATTTGCTCCATTATTCATCAATTTATTAATTAAAATAATCAATAATTGATTTTTGGGGCTTTCTGACCTGAGTGATGGAAAATCACTCAAAACTAGGAAATAGTGGGTCCATGGGTTTACATGGTGCTCTTTGCTTGAAAATGAGCACCTACATGACTGAAACTGATTATTTGTCCCACTTTTATTACAAAATCAAATTTTCCAATTAAACTATTAAAAAATAGCCTAAGTTTTGGAAAAATTAAATTTTAATAAAAAACAATGAAAAAACTAAAAATTTGAAAAATTGAAAAAACCTAGGGGGACTTAGACATGTTCATATGACTCGACCATGATGTCTAGCATGTGTATACATTGACACATAGACTCTAATAACCTCAATAAGCCTAAATGCCAAGCCGACCACCCCAACTTTGGAGATATGGAGTGAAAAACTCAGAAATTATCAATCGTTTATTCAACAACCAATAATAACGAAGGGAAAAAACACCCTGGGCTGATTAGATTGACAAATAAAGTCTAAGAGACTGAGTCTTTTATAGACACTATCATGCTAGAACATTTATTACAATTCCCCCATGGGGTATGAACATGTGATATAGTACAATAAGCACTTCCCAAAAGTACTTCCAAAGGTCTTCTCAAGTCTGAACAAGTTATCCTTGTCCAGTTCACCAGGCTCACTTGATAAAAAACCACTAAGTACAACTTAGGTGGTAACAGGATGAAGGAGACTGAGAAGAGATCTGCAAAAGCCAGCTTGAATTTGTTTCAAAAGGTCTGGGAGATAGATCATGCAGCCATGTAACCTGTAGAATCCATTCCATGATTCACCCACTAGTTTGGAGCATAAAATGTGTATCCTATCATCAACTTTATCTAATTCAATATCTAATAGGTTCAATACACAACAAGTGACTTTGCATTTTTACGTGTGGCTCTGCGTAAACTGATCCTGAAGTTGACAGAGTGGTCTGAATGGAATAGTGTTTCAGAATCACAAGGACCAGGGTTTTCCTACTTGGTACCATGAAAAATAATGACCAAGGAAAAGATATATCAATTTCTTCTTTTGAGGTTGTTTGAGCTCAACATATATAGGACAAACAAAAAAATATTGAGAGTGAGAGTGTTTGTCAATCATTAGAGCTTGTTTTAGGGAAGCGTAATCAAGTTCAAGTTGAATATTTGGTTGAGTATTTCAATATATGATGCTTATTTTATAATGCATGTTTGTAGTGTGAATCCTTATGCTTGATGTGCTCCTCAAATAGAAGTGTATCTAAATATTAAGTGCCTTTCTCTTCCTTGAGATCTACCATTTCCTTATCTTCATTTATCTTCATTAGCAGTCTCAACCTTGAGAGCTACCATTTGCATGCCATTGTATAATCTCTAGGTAGGATACCATTCTATTAGCTTTCCCAGTCTCTATGCTTGCCTACAACCATGTACCTCTCATCCAAGCTTTGCAAATTCCTCTTTCAACGTGCTAGTTTTGGTCAAATTCTAGATTGAATAAAAAAACAATGGAGAACTCAACATGAGAAGTGTGAAACACTTAAACATGAATGTGATACATAATGATAGAATGAATGATGATGAGAGAGTTGAGGGAATGATGGATGGCTTCTTCTTCATGAGAATGAAGAACTATTATGCTTCCCTGTAATGACTGTACTCAACCTATGCTCCATTAAGTTATAACGCTTACCCAGTGGATCTTACATACTTAGATTTGTTTGGAAACTTGTGGCTTAGGAAGGCTCAAACAATTCATGACTAGGGAAGGGACACATTGACCATAAGACAAGGTAACAAAGTTTTATCTATTAAATTTGAGGACACAGATAGTTGAAAGAAATAGCTTCATGATGACTTGGAGAGAATGGAGTCCTAGTCAGCCATTTGGCATGAATATACAGAACCTGTGGATAGCACATTAATGCATGAAGAATGTTTTCTAGACCAAATGAATTTAGACAATGGTGTATATTTGATTAGGCTAGAGTCAAATTGTAGTGATAAAGCCAAGGTGACAAAAATATCACAACAAAAAATGTCTCAAAACTTATAGCGAAATTCTCTTTCAGTTTTGTACTGTTCTAGTTAGGATATTTCCTGTCATTGATAGTTGGAGTACAAGGTAGACATTTAAATTCATAATAAAAATTTGAATTTAGGGGATACTTTTGTGTCCATTTTCAAATCCCATAAATACTCCTTTCACATGCTCTTAACTTTATGTTCAATACTCAACTCTTCAAGGAGTTTCCAGTAAAAATACGCAAGTATCTATTACAGGAAAAATATGCAACTGCAATGTTGTTATAATCAAAATTCGTTTTTTATAATGCAGAGGTTGCATTGAGAGACTTATTTTGTTTAACTATCATATCGTGGTGTGTATACACATCTTTCGCTTTAGCTGTATGCTTATCCTTCTATTTCTTAATTCTGGAAAGTATTTCAATTCCTTGATTGCATTAGATTTAGGCAAGAATATTTTATTTGGAGAAACCATGCAATTTTTTGTTGTTGTGATCTTGCAAGCAAGTGTCCTATGGTTTTATCATCCAATGATGCATGTGCTCTATCCACATTCACAGAGCTGACACTTCAATACACATTCATTGTTCACTTCTTATGCAGAGTCTGATGACACTAGAAATTATTTAAATGACATCTGAAAACGTCGTGTAAACTCCTTGAGGTGTACAATGCATATTTTTCATTAGTAATGTTCCATAACAAAAATAATGATTACCAGTACTGATTACACATAAAGAAATGGCATGAATATTTTCTATCACATTTCGATGTGCAGATTCAATTTGAAATTCATTTTTTTATGAATGTTTTGAAATGCAATTTTGAAACATTTATTATAGAATTTCAATCCATTTGACAATACATGTTTATATGTAAACACTATACTGAGTAAGTGTCCTTGTAATGAATTTTTGGCTCAAGATCAAATTTCTCACCGCTACCTATTTTTTATAAACACATGGTTGTACTCGACTAAAGAGAAAACTCAATCTCTCCCTGGATGCTCATCCTCCAGTGCAATAACCAGTGACATCCATATCGTTAAAATTCCTATTGTATATAATAAATAACTGTGGGTATCACAAGTGTGATGAGTTTCCATACTTGAGATTTATGTATTGAAGCTCTAACTCAATAGTCCAAATTGGGGGAGTGATTTCAGCCCTGAATTAATTGTGGTTGATTCTTTTGTTTGATTTCATTGACTGCCGAAACCGATTCATGGTCCCTCTTTACCAATTTGTAAGGGCACCTTGGATTTTATTACAGGTCTCTCTTTATAATGAGGGGCATATTGTAAGAACTTTTCGGATATGTTTAACTCATGTCTGTATGCCACCTCCCATGCGAAAATAGATTATTCTTTGAGTATATTCATTGTAATTTTATTGTAACACTAAACCAACATCTACTGCATGCCACTGTTGTCCAAAAATTCCATATTGCATTAAATGATTAAATTCCCTACCACCTTATTGACTGTCTCTTCTGGAAACAAAAGCCTGGTTGGTTCAATGTTTCATTTCGATGATATTTATATTGGATTATCTTTATACAATCTTTAAGAATAATATTAACCCTAGTTTTACCCACGGGGGCTTCACTTGTTGACCAATATCCTATCATGTTAGTTCATATTGTGGGTTTTAAAATTATCAAAAATTGAACCAATATATTGCAGGTATTGGGGGGGATGAGGGGTTTAAGGTGGGGGTGGGTAGGGTGGTTTATAAGGATTGAGGTATAAAAAGGGGCAAGTAGGAGGTTTTAATTATTGGGAGGGGGTTTCAACAAAAAGAGTTTGGGTCAATATCTCTGGAAATTAAAGGTATTCTTTAATATCCCATGATCGCACGTGCTATGTGAGAGGTTCACTAAGTGAAGTCCCCGTGTTTTTACCTCTGTACAGGGTATAAAAACTGACTTAGTTCTCTGCAGTTATGATGATCACATTCTTGTAAGTTTTTAATCCTATTTTTGAATTTGATCTTATTTGTTAGACAATATGTCTTTAATTGGTTTCTTATGTTTCTTTGGTTTCTCACATAGGTGATGGAAATCCAAATAGGGACAATGGGGACAATGCTACATGCCAGGTTTATATTTATGTTTATAGGTGTTGTTGCAACTTTTGTATTTATGAAACTCTGATCTCCTTAAGCAGGTTCAGGTCTCAAAAACAATACATAGAACATATATATTCGACTAGTATTGTTGTCACCAAACCCACTAGGTTTTCCACTTTCAAGTCTAAAACAATGCATCTTGTTTATGTAGCTTGGGACATAAATTTAAGTCTTTAATTAGTGTTTTATTTAAACAAGGGTTTTCCTTTCTGTAATGAATATTTTATTTTTTAATGGTAATACACTAAATTTGCTCTCGATAGAAATTGGTTTATTAAAGAAGTGTTTTATCGCATTTTCAATTGCATGTACATTTCATCTTATGAAGGATATATTTGAAAAGAGTTTCATATCAATTGCGATGCATTATACCTTTAAAGTGACAAACCTAGAGCTATTTTAAAATATACATTAGAATGGTTTTTGTTAACCCATAAAATCCCTCACTAAGCTCTACATGACCGACACCATCCAAGGACATCCATGCACGACCCTCATTTGAGCCCCACACCCTCAAAAAGGCTTAAAAATATGAAAACAGGCTTTAAAACACCTAAAAAGAGCCAAACTAGCTCCCATATGGGCTAAAACGTCCAAAAAGGGGCTAAAACCCCTCAAAGGAGCTTAAAACCCCCAAAGGAGCTAAGAATTGGGCGAAAGGGGATAAAACCCTAACCAGGGGCTTAAAACCCTAAAAATCCCAAGAAAAAAGTATAAATAGAGGGGTGGGGGTCACTCTCAAATCACTTCTCATCTCTCTATCGTTATGCTGCCCATGTGAGTGCCTTGAGACCCTTTGCCTCTCAAGTCATTCACCCTCTCTCTCCTCCATTCCTCCATTGAGCCATAGCTCCCCATCCATTGAGAGGTTCTCTCCCAAGCTAGGGTATGGTGGCCCATTCCAACCAGAGAAGATATACTTGTCTCTTTCTGTTTTTATTTTGTTATATTGTAGTTTTCTGACATTATTTGTTTGCAGGCTTGTTATTTAACATTTTGTTGCAGGTTTCCATTGATTGCTTGCAACTAGTTCTTTGTTTTCTAACAGTCGTATGTAGGGTTTTGGAGCTTGGCCCTAACCTTGACTGCAAGGTTTTTCATTTCGTTTTCTTTCTATTTTTTTTTATTCCCATAGGAACCCTACCCTTCTATCCTATAGATAGAAGGGAGGAGTTGTTCCTTCTTGTAGCAAGGAAGAAATCCCTACTACAGATTTGGCGACCATACCAGGTCAATCCCACAGGATCCTTGGGTTTAATTTTTGTATTTCAATTTTCTTTGCCCTAGTTTAATTTTCTAGTCAATCTAGTTTAGATCTATCTTTTCCTACATTTTTAATTACAACCCAGCTCTTTAAGGCCAAGCCAAGCCGATTTGGACACAGTATAGGTTACTGTTGGCTAGTCCTGGCTCAGGAAAAAACAATTTCATCTTTTAGACCAGCTCACTCTTATCGAGCTGAAAGGTGGGACCAGGTCGCTCATTCAGGGACATCCATACATGACTCTCATTTGACCCCCACACCCTCAAAAAGGCTCAAAAATATGAAAAAGGGCTTAAAAACCCCTCAAAGGAGCTTAAAACCCCCAAAGGGGCTAAAGATTGGGTGAAAGGGGCTAAAATCCCAAAAAAGGGGCTAAAGCCCCAACCAAGGGCTTAAAACCCTAAAAATATTGAGAAAAATTATAAATAGAGGGGTGGGGGTCACTCTCAAATCACTTCTAATCTCCCTATCATTACGCTTCCCATGTGAGTGCCTTGAGACCCTTTTCCTCTCAAGTCATTCACCCTCCCTCTCTTCCATTCCTCCATTGAGCCATAGCTCCCCATCCATTGAGAGGTGCTCTCCCAAGCTAGGACATGGTGGCCCATTCCAACCAGAGAAGGTATACTTGTCTTTTTATTTTTTTGCTTTTCTATATGGTAGTTTTCTGACATTATTTGTTTGTAGGTTTATTGTTTAACATTATGTTGTAGGTTTCCATTGATTGCTTACAGGTCCTTTTGTTCTCTAACAGCTTGATGCAGGGTTGTGGAGCTTAGCCATAACCTTGTGTGCAAGGGTTTTTTCATTTCATTTTCTATCTATTTTTATTTCTATTCTCACAGGAACCCTACCCTTCCATCCTATAGATGGAAGGGAGTCGTTCCTGCCTATAGCAAGGGCGAAAGCCCTACTACAGATTTGTCAATACAGAGCTGTTCTATTTTCTGACATTATTTGTTTACAGGTTTATTGTTTAACATTTTGTTGCAGGTTTCCATTGATTGCTTGCAGCTAGTTCTTTGTTTTCTAATAGTCGTATGCAGGGATTTGGAGCCTGTCCCTAACCTTGTCTGCAGGGTTTTTCATATTGTTTTCTTTCTGTTTTTTCTGATTCTCAGAGGAACCCTACCCTTCCGTCCTATAGACAAAAGGGAGCTGTTCCTACTTGTAGCAAGGGCAAAAGCCCTACTAGGGATTTGTTCCTGTAGTAAGGGCCATCCATGCATGACCCTATAGCAAGGGTGAAAGGTGTGACTTCATCCCAAAAACTAGATCGCTTATGTTTGTAGTTTCTAAGCGACCCCCTCCCTTGATTTGGGGGAAAATTGGCGACCCGCTCGCCACATTTCCCCCGAAAAGAGCAATTTGTCTCTCAGATTCAAATTTTTAAAACGTTATTGGGACTATCAGTGTGTCTCATCTACCTCTGTCCATCAAATCTATGTGTATTTCCTTTTAGTATATATCTATTTCATTACAGCCTGTGTAGATCACTATTAAATTAAATGGTTAATTGGTTAATGAATCTGTTTAAAGCTTGAATCAAAAAATTACTATAGGTTTCAATTCTTAATTTGAAATTAAATCTTGCCTAGCCCTTCCTCCTCTACCCAGTCATCACCCTTTGGGGTATTCTGGGATAAGATGAAGGGTGAAAATCGTATAGTAATAGGCACTTTACTTGTCATTTTTCCAAACCACTAAAAACGAGTGACTTGGAAGGTAGAGGGGGTGGTAGGCCCGGGGGACCTCACAGTGTTCACATCCTCCCTGTTGACCAACCTTGCATCCAGAGGGTGACCTGAGGATATACGAATGGGCTTAGTACCATTGTGTTGAGATCCCAACACCCTTTCCTGGTTGAAGAGAAATACAGGTGTAAGGCAGTCACCTAGTCAAGCTATCATAGTTCAAGATTCAGATATGGTACATGTTTAAATTTTTGTTTATCATTTACTGCTTTCATCAACAATGTTCTGAACTCTACAGAAAAATTGATAAACCATTCAAGTAGCCAATAAGTATAACATAAAGATAAAAGACATGCACACAAACCATACCACAGAAAACAACCAAACTCAGTTCATGACACTAAGCTAGCCATTAAAATTTATAATTTACACTAATTCAAACATTTGAAGTCTTTGAGGACATAAGTCCCTGATTGCCTTAACCATTGGAAGTACTTGGGCTCATCCCAGAAAATCATTATGAGGAGTACCACGGGAACCGCAAAGTAGCTGACCGCTGATAAGAATTGCCAACTGAAACGGGCAACGACCCCCATCAATTAACTAGCACTCCTGTGAGGAAAAATCCAAGTGCTATCTCTTGGAAGTCTCGGTGGTCAAGTGACCACCTAAAAGCCAATAGGAAGCCATTAAAACTTGGGTCCAAAAATCATTACCATATTTCACCACTTGACATACAAATTAGACACAATTGATTCCCCATGTTCTTCCTCACGCCTGAGAGGCGATCTACCACAGTTTGGGTCCTTGAACCAACACTATCGAGACCATTCTTGACGACCCTCTACACCATCAGAAGGCCACACAACTTTTGATTCAGACTCAGAATCATACGAATATGATCCAGACCTGCATACTGCACCATCTAGCCCCATGGCTGGTGCAAACCCAGATCCATTTTCTAGTTTTGTGATTGGTAGTGGACCCATGTCCACACCCCTGCTAGTGGCCCCAACATGGTCATGAAAACCATCATAAGCCAGCTACCACCACCCATATTGACCAGTCAAGTTGTCCCACCCATAACACATGGGGGCAGTGTCCCTTCCACCCACACTGTCCCACCTGACATGCCTACGGGAAGTGGCCCTTCCACCTACAGTACCCCTCCTATCACACATGGGGGAAATGGCCCTTCCAATCTCACTATTCTAGTCACCCTACTTGGTGGCAGTGGCCCATCCACAATGGTGCCACAGGTACCTCCAATTATGCAGGTGCATCAAGTCACTACAAACCCCACCACCATTGCTGCCCCATCTCACGTCAACCTTGGGTGAAACATTCCTTTCATGGCACACCTCAACCTGCCTGACTTGGATCGGTTAACAAATGACCCTATCCACCATAAAAAAATTGGCCTCCCATGCCAACCAAACTCCCCTCATAAATTCCCAAGTTTGAAGGGAAGGCAGGGGAGTGCACCCAAAACCATATCATGAAGTTTTACCTATGGTGTTCATCAAATAGCATCGTAGATGATTTGATTAGACTCAAACTGTTCCAATGCACCCTCACAGGTGCTACAGCCAAATGGTACATTGAGCTACTACAAGCCAAGTACTCGTATTTCAACTCCTTGGCTTTCATGTTCCTATAGTATTTCCAACTCCCCGTTAGATACGGCAAAGGGGTGGAGATCTTGCTATCTTGTCTCTATAATACTACGATCCACATAACCAAACACATCCATGAGTGGCGACGACTTCGTAGTTTGTGCAAGATTCAATTTCATGACAGGATCTTCCTGGATTGGTTCCTAAAAACTTTGTTACCACCTATAGCAAAGGACGTCGCATCCGAACGTCCCCAATCTGAAGAGGAGGCCATCTCGAAAGCCTAGCAATTTGATCTGATCTATGCACAATCTGAATACCTTTACACTATCATTCCAGATGCTCCCCGTGTAGGCACCTCCTACCGAGATGCATCAGGGGCATCCCATGCTGCATATGGCATCATAGGTTCTGTCTCCCACCAACCACAGCACCGTATAACACCACCTGTAATGCCACCACAACCAAGCAACACCCCTAGTGTTTCCTACCAAAACCGAACTCCAGACTATGCAAGAATGATGTCCCAGTCCGGAGCCACAACTTCTTATGCACAACCTGCACCACCGTAGGAGGCCCAGGAATTAGCTTGTCCAACACAACAATATGTGGGACAAATGCCCACATTTTTGGCACCTGCACCCACCCAAGTTTACTATGCACCACCAGTGCAATCTGTTCAAGCCCCCATCCCTACTCCACCCGCACATTTAGGACAGGTGTTTTCACAGCAAAACCATCTAACAAGCCAGCCCCCAATAACCAACAAGGACAGGCCAGAAATAATAGAGCCCAAAAACAAGGCAATAATGAACTGTAGGGAGGTGATCAACAACCAAACCATCCCAACAATGCTGGGGAAAACTAGACAGCCCAAAATCCTCAAAAACCAAACACACGTAGATGCAACGCTCCGTTGCGCACAAATCATCCATGCAAGTTGTGTGAGGTCTACAATCACTATACACATGAATGCCCCTTCATCGGTCGCGCCAAGCAAGCCATTCACAATGAGGTTCAACATGCTACCATTATGGCAGCCCAAGCTCAACCCAACCCGGCACCACCAGGGTCCCCACCCATGGTCCTCCAAAACCCTTTTCTAGTCCAAGGACTGGTAGCAATTGCACCTGATCCCCAGCCAAATCCCAACGCCTCAGGGGCACCTCCGATAGAAGAAACATGTGTTCACCACCTTCTAGCCATGACAACTGAAGAGGTCAATTTACAGACCAGATGAAATCAGTATGGAACCAACATTGAACCCACTGACACATTAGCAACATCTACGTTCAAAACAAACAATGCACCCCTTCAGCTACCCCCTTTCCCTTCGCGCACCCCCATACGGTGGATTTCCAACAACGTCACGACTAGAGATGCTGTAAGCTACAACATCGTGGATGATTTGGCCCAAACACCTACCGCCATGTCCACTCTTTAGGTACTCAAAAATTTCCCAACATAGTGGAAATCCTTACTAGCAGCCCTTGGTGCTGTAGACCCCTCAGACTCTAAGTTGATCACATTCAACACAGAGAATGGAGAACCATGGATTCCATCAACCATTGCCTTTTAAATCCTAGTTTCCATCCGGTATTTGGTCATACACCGGTGCATAGTAGACGAGGAGGAATCCACATGTGTGATGTATACCTTAGTCTGGCAGAAGCTTGGATCCCCAATTTTGCAACCATCCTCTACTACTCTGCAGGCTTATGATTTCCATCCCACTAAAGCCCAAGGAATCCTCCCTCATGTTCCCATCACATTGGCTAGGAAAATAGTACTGATTGACATAGAGGTTTTCAATGTTTGGTTGGACTATAACCTTCTCCTCAAAAGAAGTTATATGTACACCATGAGATCCGTAGCATCAACTATTTTTCGCCTCATGATGTTCCCTCATGAAGGGAAAATCATGACGGTTGACCAATTGACTTATCACGATCCACAAGGGATAACGGCACCTACCAATGTTATCCCAACAATCAGCACCATTGATCCGCAAGGGATAACCGCACCCGCCAATGTTATCCCTGTGGTCAACACCATGGTTGACAACACACTAGCCTCCCCATTGTTGAATGTAGGTCCTGGGTTGTTTGCTGATACCACAATGATGGCTTCTTTCCCCTTAGTGTCACCACCACTGACACCAAATGAGACTGTGGATTTGTGCATGCTCTCATCGAGCACCACTACACCCAAACAACAACCGTAGCCATAGCCCCAACCACAACCACAACACCATCCACAGCTACAACAACAATAGCAGCCACAACATCATCCGTAGCCACAAAATTATGTGCAGCCGCAACCACAACCTCACCCCCACATGCAACCATCAGGGATTTATCTAGGCTCCTCTCCAGTCCACACAATTCCCTTCCTCTTTCCGTTGCCTGACGTCATGAGTAAGCTAGTAATGGCTACCTTAAACTTACCCAATTTGACGTTGGGGATTCCCATGTGGGACCTTGATCCACCTGCCCAATCACCAATTCCCTAAGTAGTCTTAACCCCCATGCAACCCATTGTGGTCAAATCTCATCCTCCACCTGACCCGCAAAAACCAACCACTGTACCTGCACCCGCACCGCCCCACCCAAAAAGGTCCAGGGGAAAAAATGCAAAAGCTACCATTGAACCTCGACAAATCCCACCTTACGTCATTTTTGAAGAATAGGGCCATCCAACCCATAACTGCCCTGAGATTCCCATAATCTGTGCACATTTGGATGCCATGGATACAATGGAAAACCTCCCCATGGTTGAACTCCCAAGCGAGCCAATAGTAAGAAACAAATCATTGAGAACAAACCATGCTTGCACCCTCTGCGGATTGCACAGACACTATTCTCACCATTGCCAAGATTTTTCTGAGTTCCAAATGGATCTAGCCAACCTTCGACAACATTCCCTTGAATCTGAGATCACTCTGATCAAAGAAGTTCACCCCCCACCTCCTTCTTAGATACCATGTCCGTTTACATGATGTCCAGTTCTATAGAACTTTTTGTCTCCACCATCATTAATGGTCCATCAGACCTGTCTCTTCATTTCTTCCGCAACGATGAGGACATACTTGAAGCCTTAACCACCTTGGAATACCCATGGGATGACATGCACCATCCGCATCCGCAGCACCATCCGCAGTCGCAACACCAACCGCAGTTGTAGCTCCATCCACAACCACAACTCGATCCATAGCTATAGCTCCAGACATAGCCACAACCTCAGTCGCAACCTCAACCTCATTTACTAGGGAAACAGTGGGGTTCATTCCCACTCAACATGATCCTTTTCCTTTTCCTTTTCCTTTTCCTACCATCCAGGATTGTGAGTAAGTTTGTATTGGCAACCCACAAATTACAGGATTTCACACTGGGAGTTCCTGTGTGGTACCTTGAACCACCTATGCTACCTTTGAGGCCCCAGGATGTGTTGAATCCTATCCAACCAATTGAAATGATGTTGCACCTACCTCTGGGTCCATCAAAGACTCCTCCTGTCTCCAGTCCCGCCCCTCTTCCTCCAATAGAGACTAGGGGCAAGGCCACCAAAGCCACAACCAATAACATTTACATGATCTGTAGCACCAATTTCCCTTCCATCTCATCGGCTATCGAAGATCCACCTGATCTATCCCAGTTCCACTTACGTGATGATGGGAATATCTGTAAGATCACCTCCGATTTTACCCCATTCCATTTAAACCATATTGTGGAATCGGTTCTTCCCATAAAAAACCAGATTTCGTCACCCCGCCTTGCCAACAACCTTCATCTTGGAAAGGGGGCATACCTCTTCACTGACTCAGATGGTCACCTCTTGAAGAATCCTCGCAACAAGCTCCACCTCAAGAGAGTCTATTCTTGATACAACTACTATGAGTCGCTTATAGTGTATTTTTTTCCTTTTTTGTTTTACAATGTTTTTACCACAAATCAGAGATCCCCATTCAAGTGCAACACCAGTAGCTGCTATTCCGAGTTACCTGGAATCTGTTTGAGACACTTCTCACACCTCTAGGCTCAAATTTTCATCCTCTATCTTCTAGTGAGACCATCGTCTCATGTTTAATTGGGGCCACTTCCTGAGAGTTACCGTGGTTCATGTACCACATTGTGATACAAGTGTCTCCAGACCTATACTTGCATCACACTTTCCTACCACCAATCATGTGGGTTCTCAGGCCACCACCCAGAAGGCACGTCATTTCATTTCAACATATAGCTATCTAATCTTCCCATCGCACCTTACACATGTTTCTAGACCATCGTCCGGAGGACGAATCATTTCCTTTGCATGCATTCGGCACATAACTGCCTCCAGACTTGCACTCACATCACATGTAGTCAAGTCCATCAGCCACAACTCAGCCACAACTTTCCTAACCTCTGTTCAAGATCCACCTCAGTTTGTGTGCCTCTACTGCAATGAATTGTGTGCCTCTATTGCGATCTATACCATGCATGTATTGGTATGTTTAAGATCCACCTACTGCATCCATACTACATGGATGACCTTTGGACCACTATCCACTATCTCGGCATGGGGGCACCACAAGTGCCTTCTCGATCGGTTGACCATACTGGAGTTTCTTTTAAGCTCTTTTCTAACTCCTAAAAGAATGAAAAGATTTCCAAGCACAACTTCTTCCTTTCCCACTCGTTAAAGTATAGGAAAGGGTGTCTACATCATCTCGTTTATCTCCTTTTGCAGACCATGTAGACCATCAAATGAAAAATACCACCTTGGCACATTCAAGCCAAGACTGTTCCCCTCTGCATCCTTTTATGCTTTCTCAAGCAGAGGGGCCGAACTTTACAAAAAATCTCACCATGGGTTGTCATTAATCTCTTTTGCAACCTTCTCATCAAGAAAATATTGCCGAGAAAACTTGGTTTCGTTCATGCTCATAAAATTATCTGAATGATCGTCCAGTTAGTATAAGTTTAACCTTTTCCGTCCTGACTGGAATACCAATGGTAAAGAAGTCTCTCATCCCCTAAAGGATGGGTGAGCTCTCCTATGTATACTTTTATCCTTTTTCGGGCACAGGAGACTACCAACGAAAAAGATCCCCCACTGGAGTGTTCTTCATGCTTTCAGACTCTCTAAAAATGAAAGCACCATCGAGCACTTACTTTCTCGGGCTCACCAAAAATCCACGAGATCGTACCACAACAGTGTCTCTAGACACCACCCCACACATAATAGTTTGGCAGCATTCCCACTTTGGGTCACCTTTGTTCAGAGTACTCTATAATGTGTCTTCCTTGGATCCCATCAATACCAAAAGTATCTACCTCCCCCAAGTATTTCCCATCTGCATTAACATTCCTGGTATTATAGCTATGATCCCTTTCCCATGAGTCAGTTTCATTTTCTCCTTGGTTTGCCCTGCCATCATACTCTGAACAAAGTAATTTTGATTCCAATACACTCCCTCTTCCCTTGTTCAACTGCTTCCCTTCCCCCCCCGCCATTTAGTGGGTCAGTCCTCAGATTGTCTCACATATTTCGGTTATCTCCCTCGCACTTATGGTCAAGGATAAACCATTTCCTGGACTAGGGGCAGGTCTCCCTTTGTCGATGACAACACATGTATTCCAAAGGATAGATCCAGAGGTCCCTGTATCCTATTTTCATTAACCTCATTGATGAGTTCATTGGACCACTTGATATGAGTCCTTAGTGCATCTCAGTATGGTTGTTTCTCACGTGCTCGACTCCAGCTCCATCATTGCACTATTGAGATTCATACAGGGTATTGGTCCGTGTAGTATTTGGTCAAATACCCCAGATGTCACCTGAATCTAGCACATTAATGAGTCTATTTAAGGGATCCCAATAGGTTCATGTCCCTTGTGATTTTCGGGTTGCGTTGGAGACAGTTTTCAGGAGCCCTAACAGTGCTTCTATATAGATTTATGATTGATGCAGCATACTTGTACCATAGAGACTCTGACTCTCCGATAGTAAACTATGTACCACTCGAGATCCAGTAGACCATCATTCATGAAGATATAGCATTCCATGAGAATTCCATGGGTCCAATGTAGCGGTTCTTCATATCAGTATTGTATTCAGCCTCTCATTGAGGCAACCACTATTGTAACAACAGTTGTACATGATCGGCTCTTGTATTATAGAGCTTAGATCACATCATTCTTTTGACATTGTTATGAGCATGGGGATGCCTACCTCATCCATATACATGTCACGCATTATTTGTATCTCACCCATTGATGGGAACCATATTAATACAAAAACCAAAAGCCACCATTCCCCAGCCTAGGAAGCACCACCTCTCCCCAAGAAAATCATATGATGTCCATCGGCCATACGATGAGCTCCTTCCCTCACACATTAGGGGGCAATCTGTTAACCCAAAAAACCCTCACTAAGCTCTACATGACTTACACCACCCAAGGACATCCATGCACAACCCTCATTTGACCCCCACACCCTCAAAAAGGCTTAAAAATATGAAAAAGGGCTTAAAAACCCCCAAAAAGAACCAAGCTAGCTCCCATAGGTTCTAAAACCTACAAAAAGGGTCTAAAACCCCTCAAAGGAGCTTAAAACCCCAAAAGGATCTAAGGATTAGGCGAAAGGGACTAAAATCCCAAAAAAGGGGCTAAAGCCCCAACCAGTGGCTTAAAACCCTAAAAGTCTCAAGAAAAAGTATAAATAGAGGGTGGGGGTCACTCTCAAATCACTTCTCATCTTCCTATCATTATGTTTCCTGTGTCAGTATCTTGACACCCTTTGCCTCTCAATTCATTCACCCTCCCTCTCCTCCATTCCTCCATTGAGCCATAGCTCCCCATCCATTAAGAGGTTCTCTCCCAACCTAGGGCATGGTGTCCCATTCCAACCAGAGAAGGTATACTTGTCTCTTTCTATTTTTGTTTTGTTATATTGTAGTTTTCTGACATTATTTGTTTGCATGCTTGTTATTTAAAATTTTGTTGAAGGTTTCATTTGATTTCTTGCAGTTTGTTCTTTGTTTTCTAACAGTTGTATGCAGGGTTTTGGAGCTTGGCCCTAACCTTGTCTGCAGGGCTTTTCAATTCATTTTCTTTATGTTTTTCTAATTCTCATAGGAACCCTACCCTTTCGTCCTATAGACGGAAGGGAGCTATTCCTGCCTATAGCAAGGGTGAAAGCCCTACTACAGTTTCTATTAAAAACTGTAAGTTAAAACACTTAGTAGTGATAAAACCCATAATTAAAATTATACCAGACTGTAAGATAAGGTTCTTTTGGAGGATGGACACTTAGTAAACATGTCCAATGGTCAGATGCCTCACCAAATAGGAAAAAACATCACCTTAAATGAAATACATAGAAGGATAGTTTCATATATTCTTTGGAAGTCTCTATGTTCATTTTAGAGCTAGGATCCTTACTCATCTCAGGCTTCTTTTTCAATACTTGAATATGTTATTATGTTCCTGCTATGACTTGTTTCAAACTTCATGCCCAATTTGCAAGACTATGTTGTCATTAGAAACTACTATTGGTAACCAAAATAGGTCTGAATCATGAGCAATGTTTCCCCAAATTACCTCAGAAACGATTTTAAGGCATGATCACTGCTGATTAATGGTTGAAATATGCCTAGATTCAGGAAATGATGAAGGTTCACTGCAATTTAGAGGTCTGAAAATTTATAGGATTCCTAATTATGTCCCTTTAACAATGTTCCCACACATAGGTGTGCCCATAAATGTATTTTTAGGGTTGGTTCATGCCTAGAATTGGAAAAAGGTTGGTGTTCATCACTTTTTTAGGGCTGGTTCATGCCCAAGATTCAAAAAAATATTGTTGTTCATCACTTTATGAGAGCTTCCATATGCCAAGAACTTCCACAAATCACTTAGAATGATGCCCAAACTATTGTTGTTTCTTATTTCAAGGTTAAAATAGATGTTTTATTACACTACACAATTTTCAAGCATTCTTATTTCAAGGTTTAGCCATCTCATTTTTGAAAGAGTTGGAAAAAGGTTGATGTTTATCACATTTTTAGGGTTGGTTTATGCATAGAAATAGAAAGATATTGTTGTTCATCACTTTATTAGGGATTCCATATGCCCAGAACTTCCCCCAATCACTGAGAATGGTGCCCAAGCTTCCATCGTTTTTGAGAGTTACACTTGTGATTTTGATCACAAAGATCGAGCTTGCCATGATAAACCCTTCATTATAAGAAACATCCATGGTAATAGTAAAATAAGAAAGGGTTTGAAGATATTAAAGAAAACGAGTAAAGAAGAAATACCATGGTATGATTTACAATTGAAGGGACATGGAACATGAAATCTGTCAATACCAAAGTAAGCAACTAAGTAGCAATCTTCAGGTAGGGTCCTTGTAATGAACTTTTGGCTCAGGATCAAATTTCTCACCGCTACCTATATGTATATTTATATATATTAAATCTAGGATAAACCCTCTTCAAAGGTTGTGGGTTGAACAGATTCATAAGATGACCAATGAAATTACCAATGGTGCATAAATGCATTCCAACAAATCCTAGAACTTCATGGGTAACTTAGGAACTCTACCCATCATAAGAATTAAAGTTGGGTATCTTTGATAACAAAGAAATTTTATATCATTAGGGGAATCAAATTATGGTATTCAAACCCATCCATGAGGGTTTTCAACCACATCCATGGATGTAAGAAACTGCTTCCTAGAAATAAATTTCTTCCTTAAAAGAAAACTAGAAATTCCTATTTAGTTTTGTTTGTGTATAGTTTTTCAACTCAAGAAATGGATTTATTGGGTCTCCTTAACCTATGTATTAATGACATACTCAAATTTTAACCATTTCCATAGTGCAAGGATCTCTTCTTTATTATTGGAGGAACTTCCAATTTCCCACTCTGTTTTGAAGATATATATATATTTTTAATTATACAGTTTCCCGTCGGATTTCTGACGACCAATGAAGGTTGTCTGACAAGGTTTCTATAGATCCAATAGAGAGGACCCGTCAAAAATCCAATGGCCTTACTGTAGGAAATCCAACGGCCTGGATGTAGGAAATCCAACAGCGTGGCCATAGGAAATCCGACGGTGTGGTCGTAGGAAATCCGACGGTGTGACCGTAGGAAATCCAATGACCTGGCCGTAGGAAATATGACAGCCTTGGCGTAGGAAATTTTATGGTCATGACATGGTGTTGAATATCTGACGTTATGCCATCGACGAAAAAAAAATTGAGGTTGTCAAATACTCGACAGGTTATTGTCGAATTTCAGACATTGCAGTCGTTGGATTTTGGGCTCAAATTCTGTTGTGTAGGAATGAAGGATATGTTAAATGCTATAAATACATTATTTATAAGATTTCAAACTTCATTCCTATATAATTTAAACAATTTTTGTTTTACTTGATAAACATTTTTTACTTGTTGAAATACTAATTTTGAATCACCAAAAACAAACTATTGTTGAATATTTAACTCTTTAGCATGCCTTAAACCAAGTATTAAAGCTTCATACTCAGTGATATTATTGGTTGTTTGAAATTCTAATTTATACATTAAAGAAATTATTTTATCACCTGGAGAAATCTATACAATTCTTTCCCCTTCTCCCTTTTTGGATGATGATCCATCGAAGTACATCTTCCACAAACTGTCATGAGATTCAACATTGCATTGAACTAACACCTCCTTCTCAACTTACAAAACCCCTGTGCTGTCGTCATTTAAATGCAACATACAGGATCCCTTTTCCTCCTCAACTACATAAATGGGGGAATTTGTTGGATTATTATTGTCACTTACCAAATAAGCAAGATTACATTCTTTGTACAACCTTCTATGTTCTCCCCCAAATACCAAGATGGTTGCATAGGAGAGATCTATCTCCAGAGTGCCACCTACTCTCTTGGCCCAAGACCTTTATACAAGCATTTCAAAGTTTGGTGCAATATCAATAATAACAACATCCATCCATCAAGACACTTTTCATCAGAAACTATGTAATACTAACCACATGATAGTTAATTACCCAAGGCATTTGATTGTTATTGAATCAAAGGCGTACAAGTCATGATAAGACTTGGTAATGTTTAACCCCAAGGATTCCATGACATCTTTGGGCATGAGGTTCTGGGAATCACTGGAAACTAAAAGAAAAATATGTATCATTCTATCATGGATAGTAATGGTAATATAGAAAGGTGGATGAAAATCTGACTTATCGCCATATTTCTTAGGTGACTTAGGATGAAAACTAATGGTAGGGTTCTCATCTTGTAGATTGAAAACATATGAAGGAACAAGGCTTGTTTGTGAATTAAGAACCTTAAGGGAATGCTCCCTATATAATTGGCTATCCATAATCTCAGTTAATGGAACAAGAATTTTGATGTTGCTTATCTCATGTTTGAAATTAAATGTAGATGAGGATTTACTTACTTCTTCAGTTTATACAGGCTTATCTCTGTTGGCTTGTTGAGCTAACTTCTTTTCAATACTAACTGCATGCATTTTATTAATAGGAATAAGTACTTTCTTCTTTTGATTATGTGGCACTTATTTTATTTTTTCCCTTAAATCATAAGTATTATGTGGGAATTTTTTATAAACATGTGTTGAATACACTGTATATGACATATTATGCTCATAACAATCATTAGTTTTCTGATCAAAACACACAGAATGCTAATAATCAAGTTCAATGAGATAACCACAAATATTTTTCTTCTAAATGATTGATATTTTGATCTGGATATTCCAATTCCACTTCTTTTATTTCTTAATTTTCATCTACCAAATTATTTTGAAAAGGAGGTTACACTTTTTGGACATCATTATTTATCCTTTCCCCAAGGAAAACGATAGGAACAAAGGGTCCTCTAAACTGATTTCGGTTTCTATTATATCCCTCTTGAACATGTATGTTTTGGTATTTACTCTCCATTTACAAATTAGTTATTTTATATAACAAGTTTTTAATGATATTAGTCATTTCGTCAATTTTTCTTACAATTTCTTTTTCACTCGAAGTGGATAGTCCTACTTATTTTTTGTTTTTACTCCATTTAGATGTTGTGATTTACTTCTAAGTTTATATGATGCCATTAAGTTTGTCTCTACTTCTAATGATGCTTCCTGCATATTTGCGAAGGTGGGGGATATCCTTTCTCTTAGTAACAAGGAAAAATTAGCATCAAAAGCATTAACATAAGTAATCTTTGACGATGTTTTAGTTATTAATATCTGTTGGGATTTTTCCATACATTTTATTGAATCGTTTCATGAAATCAGTGACTGATTCATCTTGTTTTCTCTTCAATTCCCCAGATTTTGGTATGTAATAAAGGAAGTATTTGGTGTCCCCCCATTATTTCATGAATATTTCCTTTAAAGAATCTATCCCATCTATAGAACCAACTTGTAGCTCTCAAAACCATTTCCTTACCTCTCCATCCAGGCTCTAAACAAACACACACATCCAAACATCTTCATGCTCAATGTTTTCATTGCCAACATAACTGCAATAATCATTCCAATGCTCTTATGTTGTTACCTCACTTTAGCCATTGGACACCCTACAAAGTGGTTGTTGAACATGCCTGTGCTGAACATGCCTGTGCAAAACAATGGAGAATCCTCGACGACCAACACCTGTGTAGACTGCAGAACAATTATATTTTTTCTAATCACCCCCTAGAAGTTCATTGACTGCTTGAGGTAAAACCAAAGGGGCATACCTAGAAACAACAATGGAATTCATCCTATTAGGCCGAGTTGCTTCCATGACTGATGAAGATTGAGTTTTTGTAGACTGAGATGATATAGATTGAGTAGGGATAGACCGTGATTAAATAGGTTGAGTTAGAGGAGTTATAGGAATTTTCACCTTATATTCAAGTACTGCTAATGGATTTTTGAAGGTTTTGTAAGCTATAGTTCATGATTCTAAATTAGTAACTTGGATTTCTGGTATAGGAATGGACATCAACTGCTTCCAATCAAGGATTGCAACTTCCTCTTCTAATCTATGAAGATGAGAACTTTGAAAATAAGAAGAACTTTTTGAGGAAAATCAAAATAAGGAGACTTTTGTTAACCATGGATTCTAGTTGAAGTTGATTCAATAAGAGCTCGGGATCGACCTAGGATAGTTTCAGGGTCAAGGATTTTAGGATATTGAGGTGAATCAACTTTAATTATACCTTATTCTTCAAATGGAAAAGCTTCTACTCCAGGAATGAAAATAGAAGGTACTAGTTTATTTTCTTCTTTTGTACTTTGTTTATCCACTGTAAAACTAGAACTCTCCTTCTTTTGAAATCTATCCTCTCGAATAATTCTCTTTGTATTAGACCTGTTTGGAACATTGGGTGAATGAGGATTACCTCTTGCTCCCACCCCTTTGGAAGCAAGAACTGTCTTTCAAATTTTCAGGTGAATAGTGTAGTCTATTAAAATATTCTGATTGTGTTCACCATCAAAATAAGAGATAAAATTAACAATACCCAGGGAAACTAATCACATTCGTACCCCAAAAATGGCACCAGAAGATTTTTATACTAGAGTTTGTACTAGTTTATAAAAGTACAAATCCCAAGCATCTCAAAGTTTGGTTTTGGAGTTTAAATATTGAAAGGATGTGTCTTAGGCTAGGAACACGATAGATGGTAAAGAGTATAAGAGTTATCACAAGTATATCACAATAAACCTTTATATATTAAAGAAACCAATCTCAAAGACTAGAAAATCCAAAGCATGGATAGAAGTTGAACCAAATTAACTATCAATCACATAAGTACAAACAACATTCATATATAATATTTGTAAATGTTTCAAACATAAGTACTTTCTGAATAAAATATATATGAATACACAAACTGTGTTTGAGCATGTATAATAAATACTTTATCACATATGAATTCACAAATAGAAACAAATTAAGTTACACTTGGCATGTATTCACAATCATTAAAATATAAGCTGCCTCACTGTATATATGATTCATCTTCAAAATAGTCTTGAAATAGAGCTTACCGTATTTCAAAGTAACTTGCTATAGACCCAAAATATATCTCGACCCTCTTTATGACCAATCCCCTCTACTATCTTGGTTCTTACATTTATAACTATATAGAGGTCTAGAAATAGTTTTCAGATCCAAAATTTTAGGATCGAATAAGCTCAAAAAGAAAATCTAAGATTTACTTTCGATGATAAAAGTTTGGATTAAAATTAAAACTTATTAAAATTTGTGAGCTGATACTACTTAGGCCATCTATTCATTTCTATAAGGAAGAAGACTTGAATCATTTCAAAACCTTGAATGCCATGTGGATGATAAATATTGTTTCCTAGCTATGCTAGATGCCTTGAGATGCTTTAGCCAACATCATAAATCCATATAACACTTGATATCTCCTTTGTATCCTTGAGTACTCCTTATCCATATCCTGTAATTTCTCTTGAAGCTCTTGATTCTTCCTGTTGAGTTCTTTGTTTTCCTCTTGCACCAATTTTCTACTCCTTACAGCTTCTTCAACAACTTGAGCTAGATCTACATAACTTGTATTGATCTCTTCTAAATCCTACCTTAATATTTTATTTTCTTGTGTTCAATGGTTTTTGAGGTCATTTAAATGCGCATTTTGTGCCTTGTAATGTTGAAGAGCCTTCTTCATATTTTATACCTAAAACCCCTATGCTGCATGTGCTTCTTCTTCAAGAAATTTCAATCTGAGTTTGACCTTCATTAACAGGTGTTTCTTCATCATCATGACCCTGTTCCAAATATTGCATATCAATACACTCTATTTTATGTTGAAAATTCAAGATTGTCCCCTCATCAAAACTCTTAAAAACATTATTTTCTTTATTAACCTTTTTCTTTACTATTACTTCATGGATCCTTTTTTAATTTTCTTCAATATTTTCTAGCGCTTCACTTAACATACACTCAATTTTTTTTGGATTTGGTATCTTCTTCGCTAAAAGAATCTCCAATATCAATCATAGCTTAATTTTTCAAACTAGTACGTAACAATATTTTCATATTCATTTGATACTTGTTTGAAGCCCTTGTCTTGGGTCGCCATTTGACATCTTCAAATTTTTGAGAGATATTGTAAATATTTTTAGGCTTTGGGGTAAATGACTTTGACGTAACTTTCTCTACTATTTTTACCATTGATCCTTATTTACATCTCTATCTTCATCCTCGGCAACTTGTTTGTCTTTATCATTCTCTATAACCTGCTTCGTAACATGTTTTTCCTTTGAATGCAATTATTTAACATTTTTCTATGTTTCAACTTCATCATTTATTTTATATCTCTTTCACTATTTAACATACCCTTGACTACCATGACTCTGATCTCTGGAATTGGAGATTGTTCTCCATTGTGTTGAAGATGTTGTTTCTTCTTTTCCTTTGTCCACATTTTGTTTCTCTGGGGTATCTTCTTTTTCAATGTTGGATCCATACCAAAACAAAAAGTGTAACCAATTCCAATTTTTCTTCCTCAATTCAATGAGCACTAATAACCTAATTAGCCCGTAATGAAAAATACTATGAGAAGTAATATCTGGATGTTTCCTTACTTGCATTTCCATTTTGTATAAACTATTTAGCACATAATAGAGAAACTTAATTTTTGATACACCTGCAACATGAAGAAGGAGCCAGAAATAGTATTTGAAAACTATGGAAAATATGCCCTCACATGTAATATACCTTTTTATAATACTTAATAAATCCCTCCATTCCTCTTTCAAATAATTTTGGTGAATTATTTTGCTCCAATCTAGGTTTTCATTCCTTGGAAATAGGAACTAGTTTAAATCAACTTCAAAAGGTAACTTTTTGATCCATTGGTCACCCTCAATGGATAACTCAATCACTTCTACAATTGAGGCTTCTAAAAATTCAAAAATCAATCTGTCAAAGTTTGTTGGAATATTAAAAACCCACCTATAGACTTAGGATATAATATTTATTCATTTAGATTAAATTCCTATGTACTAGACTAGGTAGTTGGCCTTCATACACCACCACTTGGTCAAAACTTTCCATAAATACCCTAGGAGCGCACTTAGAATGATTATGGATAATATTCTGCTTCTTTATTGAACTCCAAAAGTAGTAAGGGTGAATTACTTCTTTAAACTGCTTTTGTCCTGCTTTTTCATCTTTTCACTGGATTAGGATATATTTAGTTGAATGGCAATTGTCCTCTTTTGTGGAAAACCCATACTCTGTTATTTTCTCTCCAGTTTCCATGATTATAAATATTTTCCATCACTCATTAGCTATCCTACTTGATTTATCTAATTCATGACCTCTTTAACAGGTTTGGAAAGTGTTTTTGTCACCTTTGGGGTTTTTTCATATTTAGTAAGACTTCCTTATGAGATAGATTGAGTTTATCCTTTGAAATTTTGATTCTACTTTATAAGGATGTACTATATATGTAATATTATCATTTATTGATCATTCTTTAATGAGATCTTCATTCTTCATGTGCGTTAATTATTCTTCTTCTCTATTTTTGCTAATTCTCTGCAATTATCTGTGAGGCTAATTGTGTGCCTAGATCCTTAGCTTGTTTATGAAATTCCTTATGCCACCTTAGATTTATAATTTCTACATGGTATCATATGTTTTGGATCTTTTTGGAGTTTATTTGATCTACATTGTCTCTTGGGTGTCATAGCTTCCATGCTTCAAATTCTTACTTACAATAGTTCACTAGTATATCTAAATATCTCAATGGATGCATATGAGCACTTAAACTAGAAATATCCATGACTTATAAGGATCTCCCAGCCTTCTTACGTCATTAATGAAATCCGTGCTTCCCATATTTTACCTAGATTTGGTTTGTATTTGAAAACTAGAATGTTTTGATTTACTCAAAATTTTGTTGATTTTGTCCATATTCAAATAACTAGTTATCGCCATTAAATGTTGATGCCACCCAAAAACCAATTACCACTATGGAAACTACTCCACTAATTTGTAAATTCTTTACCTTTTGTCGCAATCCTTTTTACGTGCACAAATATCTTATTGCAGCACAATCGTTTGCCCGAAGGAATGCTCTTCTTTCCTGCTAATGATACCCTCGTAAACTACACCAAATTTATTGGAAGGTGATCTTTGTTTTCTCATCATTTTATTCAATATTTAATTGTTTTTGGTAAACTTGTCATTTGTCCTGAGTTTCATTTGCATTCTTTCAATTTATTGATCCTTTTCTCGTAATTGAGTCTTGCGTTTATCAATCATTTTCTTGCACTTAGAATTCCTTCCTTTTAGAGAGATGGTTTCAAGTTGTTCTATTTGAAGTTGAATTCGATGTTCATTGATTATTCTGCAAGTATCGTCAATCTTCTTTTGGAGTATTTAGAGTCGATCCTTTAATGATATGATTTCTCCATTTCACTGAGCAACATATTCTTTCTTCTCTTGCTCAATACCTTCTAATTTTTGTATTTATAAAGTGTGATTTCTTTGGATAGCTTGAGATTATCTATTGTTGATTTTTCAAGCTTGCTTTCTAGAGTATCAACCTTAACCTTTTATGTTTGACATATGCTTTCTAGAGTATCCACCTCCTGTAATTGACTAGTAAAATATGATACCAATTGCTTTGATTCTTCTTCTTTATTTTTCAGTGTTTGCATAATGTTAGTTCAGCCCTTTTGAATTCTTCTATGGTAATCCTTTGAGTGAGAATGATATTTATTGCTTCTATGATAGAGAAATTTTCTAGAGATCCATTTTCCTATAACCATGGTGCTTCATTTTATTTTCCATTCATGATCATGCAAGGATCCATATTCCAGTGGTCATACTGTTACTAAATACAACCTAGATCTGATACCAATTGTTGAAATTATTATTACACTCAAAGGGTGGTGAATCAATATATTGTGCAGATTATACAATTTTGCACAATAATGGACATTGTTGTGCACTAAATATGTATATTATATATATATATATATATATATATATATATATGATTATATATGTGGAAGACATCAATCTTTAATTATGAACACCAACTGACTCAGGATCCAACCTGATTTGCATGTAACAACCTAAAGCTTACAAACACCGACCTGTAAGGAATTATATCTATTTAAGAACCAATTTGTCATCTTCAGGCATCGAACTGAACATATATTTATCCCTTCTACACAAGCTCCAACTCACATTATTCAAGAACCAACTTGTTGAATACTGCGATCTTCTTTTGTGTTCTTCAGCTGTAACTTAATGTATGCACCAAATCCCAATTATATTTACCAACATCGAATGGAAGGAGGCTACAACCACTTTATATTTTTACCATATCCAACTAGAAGGAATCTCCGACTCCCTGATTTGTTTTACTATAACCAATTGGAAAGAAGTTGCAACTCCCTTTCCTTACCCCTTCCCGCCTCCCTAAGAATTTTTATCGGCACCAACTAGAAGGAAGATACAACTACCTTTCCTTTCCCCTTCCTTCCTCCGTGATAAGAAAATGAAATCAACAATTACCTTCTCTATGATGTTCAAATTTACAATTTGTGTATGATGTATCTTCTTTGATCTACGTCTTCGCATTATGTTATCTATATCACAACAGTTTGTGATTTGTGACAATGTTTTCTTTATAATTTATGTGATCTTCAACCTTCATATATCTATGATTTTGCAACACTTTTTCATTTGTATGATTGTGCGATCTAGATCATTCACTATGTAGATCCCTCATATATCTTGGTTCAGGGTATCCTTCTAACTTTCACACTTCATGTTGTTCATCTTCTTCATATATATGCAATTCGACACTATAGTATAAAATTCCTTTGTGATCAAAGATCCATTGATCCCCAAGAATTACAAGCTTTCCAGTTAGAATATTTTCTTGTTCAATCTCCACGCCACAATCTTACATCAATGATTCCATCTCTTTTTTATTTATACTCTTTCTAGTTCAAGAGATGTCTCCACAAATTGGGATTACTTTTACTCAATGATGCCCTAGGTTTCTTACTTCTTGGTCAATTTAACCACCCTATTTTTATACTAGGTCAGCTTGGACCCTTTGTGGATTCAACCTTGTGAGGTTTTATGCACTAACGCCCATCTTCTTAGTGGTATTTGTGCACATATGTCCCATGCACTAGTGGGATTTTCACACTTCATGACCTTCCATTTAAACTGGTACAAGTCTTAATATTCTTTCCATATTTGAATTAGTCTTGTTAAGTCCTAAATTACTTCAATTACATATTTCCGCACACACACACATTTATTTTGTTCAAGGATGAAAATACAAGAAATTGCATCAAACACAAAATAATTTCAACCTATGGCATTGTGAATCAATACAACATTTGTTATTATTATTTTATTATGCCATGTGACTTTGTAGAACAATACAAGTTTTACGTCAATGAAAATACTAATGTTCGACAATGGGCCTATGATGTTGCATACATAACAAAATTGATAAATAATTTCCACATCTTGGTAAGAAACAAAAAAATGCACAATTCAAATTAGAAAAAAAAATGTAACAAGCCTAATAAAAATACGAAAATGAAAAAATAGGTATATTCAACAATTACATTCATTGAACTCCAAAAAACTTGGAACTCATCTTACCAATGGACCACCATCATTTATGTTAAGAAATTTCCATGCAAAACATTTTGGCTGATCTTAAATCACATCCAATATGATTTGATCAATGATTTATTAAAGTAGGGGATACTGTTGGTGCGATCCACCAACAAAGCCTCATCGATAGGGATTCCCACTCTGTTAATGCCCAACCAGCGTGATTTCCCAGACCACCAACCCAGATAGGTTTGAACCTTCCCGGCAACACCCATAGAGCGGATGAAGTCTCACTCTTTATGTGGCTGATAAGGGTGTTTAAGGCTTAAAAAACACGAAGAAAACCCAGCCAAAGGCTTCAAGCAATCCCATGCATGTATTATTCTATCCTCAAACTATTTGGTATGGTAATTTCCCATAGATACTTATGTAGACTTCACTGGATTATGGATGGATTTGATCCATAAAGGGATCTATTTTCCAAAAAGGAAAACACCGAGTTAAGAACATAAAAGGAAAACTAAAACCTTAACTAGGAAGAAGAACCTAATCTAAATCTAAACTATTTTTGAAAAGGTGTTGAATGATTGACATGTTGTCTTGAGCTGTGTGTAGAACAGACAATTCATCACATTGACATAAATGTAATATAATGAAACTGTACTTACTAAGATTATAATTCTTTAATGAAAATTAAATAACAGTAAATCAGATTTAAACCATTCAAGATAACCTACAGGCACTCAAGTTAGTTGAGAAACCAACTTATAAGCTATAAAACTCTTACTGCTAAACCATTTGCAGAAATAGATAAAGACAGTTCATAAAAGAAATTTTATGAAGTTTTATCAATGTATTAATAATTAACAGAGATAAATCAGAGTTAAATAAACACATTAACCAAGTTTCAAATGAACCACAGTACTATCTGATCATTTGGAATAAGAAAACTGAAACTGTCAAAGAAATTTGATAGATCAAGTACAAAAGATAAGAACTGCAACACTGTATTATATTCGGAATTCTCTATAACAAAATACATAAAAGACCTTAGCAAATGATGAAATGTTGTTTGATCCCTTGTATCAGTCTCCCTTCCCAAAGTCAAAAGTTCAATATCCCTTGATACATCGGAGATCATTTACTTAAATAATTATTACAAACAATAGAATTTCCCCCTAAAAGGGATCCAAAAACTAAACAAGGCTAATACCCTAGGAAATCTTTCTAGAGTCTCCAAATTCATATCAAATCCTTAATATCATGATAAGTGGCTGATTCTATGCCTAATTGAGCATTACATTTATAATCCTTGACCTCATTATTAGCCAACTTATGCCAAGCTTAGATGTAGACATGTATCTTTCTTTGCACTGCAAATGGCTGTTTGATTAACTACTCCACATCATGTATGCTGATGTGGTCCAATTACTTGATTTTCTCCTCCTGGTCATCCCTTCATTTCTCATCCTGGTCGATCATCAGTTCAGGTGGACATGCCTTCTTAATAAGCGCGATGGTAGGAAAGGATAAGTCAGTCATGATATGATCAACTGCATACCATATTCTTCCGCAGATAGCCTGAGCTTTCTTTATAGCTTCAGCCACTGTGTCATCCAAGTCTTCCCAAGCTCTTAGAATAGTTCTGGCTCTTTTTAACCAAAAAAGAGTGAGAAGAGTTATATTATCAGGACTCTCATTCATGTATCTCTACCAATCTATGACTTCATCATAAGCTTTTGACGCTTGCTGTCTTTTCTCAATTAGGTCTTCTAAAACCAAAAACATCTTGTCAAACACTATATGAGTCTCAAATATATCAGCAAGAGTTCCAAACAACTCACATACCAAATCAAAATGTTCCCTGTTAGTTCTGATAGTAAGCTCCTTAAACTCCTCTTGGGAAAACCTGGAAAATGAAGATGAAGCTGCACTTGCAGTTGCATCTTCATTTTGCCTCTCTAATGATGAAACCTTTTGAACCAGAGTAGCATTATCATTATTTTCTCTCTACAACTGTACACTAAGAGAAACATTTTTCAGTTGGAGTTCACCCTTTTTGTCTTCATGTTGTTTCTTGAGCTGCTCTAGTACTTCTTTCAAACTGGTAATTTCTGCCTTTTGTTTATCAAACTATCTGTTTAGAGAGTTGACAACATCCATATTGGCACCTGCGAATGATCCAAAAACAAAAGCTGCATCTGTAGCATAAGATTTTGGATCACTTGATTGCGGTGTCCATAAAACTTCATTCACCATTGACATATCCATAGCGTTCTGATCTCTGCCCCTCTTCTTGCCCCATCTTACCACAGATTTCTTAGCTTTACTATATTGATATTCACCCAAAGATACCACAAAGTCTTCATTAAACTCATCTCTGACCTCATCAATAAGAGGTATGCTTAGGCCTGTGGATATCAAAGATGAATTTTGAGTTGTGGTTTGAGAGGGAATAGCCATAGTGATATGAGAGGTTGCAGGGGAGGAAGTAACATTCTGAACAAGAGTCACTTCAGGGGCTGAAGAAATGTCTTGAACAGAAGATTCCATAGAATGAAATTGCACAGTAGTAGCCTTAAGAAATTTTGATGGTGATACTATTGCAATTTTCTCAGACATAGGGGATCAAACTGAGCTAATTGAAGGAATATACAAAGAGATTTTGAGAACTAGAGTCTCAACAGATGAGGTAATAGGTGTGATTGACTCAGGCAGAAAAGTGGCATTACGGTAGAGATCTGTCATAAAAGGTATCACAACAGAACCATTAGAAAATGATGACAAAGCCATTATTGACGAAAGGAGTATTGAAAAAGAAGAGGGAGCAAACTGGCATAAAGGTTGATATTGAGGAAGAGAGGATGAAGGATTACCATTGCTACCATTGGTGATATTTTGAAAATCATTATCAGTCTAAACAGTAACAGGCACAGGAGAAATTATGTCCTCCTCTTCCTCTAAATGAGTCAAGTTAATGGTAGACGCAGGAGAATATGAGATTAAAGATTGTATCCATTTGAGAGGCTCTCGTTCGATATGTGCTAGTATAGATTGAATATTATCATTCATAGTAGTCACTTGAGCATCTTCAATTGGGTCTGAGGTTGCAAATTCCTGAGTATTTAGTGCTGAAGTCAATTTGTCCAGCCTCTATTTCATTTGTTCTAAAGTCTGCAAATAATATCTAACCTCCTATTCCACAGATACCTGGGGATTTTCTCCCATGGGAGCTTTCCCTTTATCCAAGTCTGAGTTGGTTCCCATAGATGTAGTTTTGGATGCCAAAAATTCTTTTGTTGCAACTTGGGCTTCTCTTTCTTCCCTGTCTTTTTCCATCCTTTCAAGGATATCCAATTCCATAGATCTGTAATGTTTTACCCTGTCTTTGATCTCCTTCTGATATTGCAGGATATGGATTTTCTCTTCTTTGCTCTTAGCCCTTGCCAGGACTTCAGAAAATGCATCTACTCCTTGATAAATGAAATCATCCATAGTTTCCTCATGAACATAACCTGTTTTGAAATGGTTCTGTCTCAGGTGTAAATCGCCAATCCCTTTAGGATTGTGCTGCCTTTTTCTTGCAAAACCAAGTTTAAGTGACATGATATGGTCACTCAGCTTTGATTCCCAAGTAGAAGAGGGAATGCTCAAGGATCCAAGTGTAATATGAAACCTAGGCCAAAATTTTCTCTTTGGTGCAACACATTTCTTGTAGATTCCCTTTGTAACTATCTGAAATGAGATCTCTTCTAAGACCAACCTGTCTGGGATGGCCTTAGGCAACATGTGAGCTACGTTTCTGCCACAAACCCTAATGTAAGTGAAAGATTCACCCACATACCAATATCCCATAGTGTCTATGAGAGCTTTTTCTTCCGGTGAGAATACAGGGGCTTCTTTGTTGAAAATAAGAAAATACACCCTACCAAGAAAACTTTCACATATATCAAAACAAACAAAAACCCAATCTTACTGCATTAAAAACAAAGAAAGTAAACATGGATTTTTGGAAATTTGGCTAGGTTAATGAATCCCAAGAGTCAAGAAATAAAAATATTAAGGAAACCCTTTAAGATTATGAAGACTCTTACCAAGTAATATTCATACATGTAATTGGGTTCCCGTGTCGAAATGACATGGGATCTGTTGTTCCTACAAAAAATGGTGACTGGCTGGAAGAACCAGTTATCTCTACAAAACAATAATCCTTTCCAATCAAACTGTCAGTGGGAAAATGATTAACTCTCAAGAAATATTAACATAAGAATGTAACCAACTAGAAACTTTTAAAATTATTGATGCAATCCCATCTATGGTCATTTAAAACTGATGCAACTCTGATTCAAATGTCATTGGAAGATAGGGTCATCCGAACTGAGGTTGACATAAAAATGTAGTTTAAATTTGAGCCTAAGTTCATACCGTTACAACTTTGGTTTTTCACATAGGGCCTCTTAGACCATAATTTTCTCCCCCCCTTTTTTTTTGAATTAGCAATATTTCATTGACACGGGACCACTGCCCCATGTTCTAGTGATCAGTGCTATTCACAAACCTGATATGGAAACTGAGAAAGCCAGCTCGGTAAGGAGACCTCTTGTCTTCTAGCTATATGGCCGAAAGAAACTATCATGGCTTGGGAAACATTTGGTGATAGTTTCAGTCCAACATCAAGCCCATGATCATAGTGAGGCTGTCCTTAGACATGATCCCTTCTTCCTTTGGGGTTTGACTGGGGTTTGATGTAAAGTGTGAATTACAAGACACTACCATGGCTTGGTGTCCATATGTAGGCAGCGTTACTCACTGATGATCTACAGATCATGAATGAGCCGACCTGTGATAGGATCTCCCATCTTCCAGAGAACTGAAAGCCATCTCCCCATATTAAAGGGAAAAGATGTCATTCCATTGAGCACCTATGAACCTAATAAGCTGGCTCATGATGAGACCGCTCATCTTTTAATTCACATGATAAGATATATGGCCATGATTGAATCCAAAAGAGTAAGATTGACTAGGCTATGAAGATATGCCACAGTGCCCTAATGAGACCTTAGACAGGGTCATCCTTTTCTTCCATAACTATCATCATCATAGTAAAGAATGTAGAATGTATTAACCTGGACGAGAGGGAATCAATACAAAATGATGTAAATATGGTTATCATTCAAATATAACAAACCTTAATATGAGTTAGAAAAGATAGATACTAACAGAATCTCTGTTTCAGTTGAGAATATTGAATATTGAGAAAGCTGATTTCTCATTATTGCCAAGGGTGTAGATATTAGAAAAAATTACCAAAATCAAGAAAAAATTCAGAAAATAAAAGGAAAATAACACACCAAACCTATATATAGGTTTGAATCAACCTTTTCAAACAAAGTACTTCTTGAGCATAAAAACATTCACTTGGAAGGTGTCAACGACCCCTTCTAGTGTTTGTAGTCGAACTGTACTAGGACCAATCTTTTATGTAATAATGAATGGTCCTAACCAAAGGCACTAAAACTTGGTGTATTCTTTGTTATCCTCATGTTGTTTGTCCCATATCAACACTAAATATCCTACTGAGAAATCTCTATCAGAAGAAGACCTCTCCTCAAACCATTTCTTAACCAACTGTTGATGTTGGTAAATTTATTCTTGGCTTTCTCTCTATCCTCTTCTAGTTTGAGCAAAGAATAAATCCTCTGTTGTAATGGGGAAGAGTCACTCTCTTGGATGGATTGGGTCAACTGTAATGAAGGAATGGTGATATTAGGTGGCAGGACAGCTTCCTTTCAATAAACAAGGCAATAAGGGGAGTTACCAAGGGCTGCCTTTGGGGTGATTCGATCTTCCCAAAGAGCATAGTAAATTTGGGTGTGCCAGTGTTTATGATGTGAAGCCACTGTCTTCTTAAGGATGCTTATCAAATTTTTGTTTGAGGATTCTGCAAGCCCATTTCCCTGGGGGTAGTAATTAGCAGAAAACTTAAGCTTTATCCCCTTTTGAAGGACATAGATGGTCAATTCAATGGACTAGAAATATGAGGCACTATCAAAAACAAGATACTCGGGAGTGCCAAGCCTGGTGATTATCTGAATTTCTAAGAAGGAAATTACCTCGCTTGTGTTACACAGTCTTAAAGGGACTGCTTCTACCCACCTCATGAAATAGTCAGTGGATTTTAAAATGTATTTGTGTTGTAATAAGGATATGGATTTGATGGGTCCAATGAAATCCAATCCCCACTATTGAAATGGGAATTCGACTACTACTGGCTACAAGGAGTAAGTAGGTTTCTTAAATTTGCCAGTGCACTTCTGGCAAGGCTCACATTTTATAACAAATGAATGGGAATCTCTAAATAGGGTATGCCAATAGCATCCTTCCCTGATAATTTTGTGAGCTGTGGTATCACCCGAGAAGCATCCACCTATAGGTCCTACATGAAATTGAAACAGGAAATCATCAGACTGATATTTTTCCAGGAATCTGAGAAACACTCCATAATAATTCTTTCTAAATAGAACATCATTAATAAGTTTATAAGGGGCTGATTTCAGCCTTAACGCTCTACATTTTTTGGGATCTAGGGTTTCAGGAGCAAACTCGTTATGAAGAAAGAATATGATGTGATCATACCATTCAGATGTCTCAGTTTCAAGTGCATTAACAAAACCTGTAGGAGTAGCTTCTTCCTATTCCCAATCATCTTGCTGATTTTCAAGGTCATTTGACAGGGCGGTGAGTTGACACAAACCTTGTCCTCTGACGATATTCGCAGGATTAATCTCCAAATCATATTCTTGAAGGGCGGTCATCTAGTGAGCTCTCTTTTCTCCCAACTCTTTTTGGAAGAGGAGATTGCAAATTGCCGCGTAAGGGACAATCACCTTAGTCCTAGACTTCAAAAGATAAGGCCTGTAATGTTTTACTATTTTGTATACTGTGTAGGCTTGTTTGTCAACCTGGGAGTAATTGAGTTCAGCCCCTTTGAATGTCGAACTCATGAAAGAAATGGGGATTCTGATGTCCTCGTGATTTTTTTTGGATGAGGAAAGCAGCATAAGAAAAGTCAGTAGCAAATGTATACAATATAAAATATTTATTGAAATCAAGGGACATGAGAGCAGATGCTTCTGCTATGGTTTTCCAAATTTCAGTAAATGCATTTTTCTGTTCTTCGGACCATTTAAATGGTACATTTTTTTTGACCAAAAACTGTAGGGGTTTAACTACTTGTCCAAAATTAGGAACAAATATTCGAACAAAATTAATCTTACCCAAAAATGACTGCATTGGCTTACGAGAGTTAGGAAGGTCGATATTGGATATTGCTTCGACGTGTTCAGGATCAATGATCATACCTTCTTTTGAAACTATGAAACCCAACAACTTACCTTTTGTTACCGAAAAGATGGACTTATTGGGATTGAGGGAGATGCCAAATTTCCTGCACCTTTTGAATACTTATTTTAGTGTAGACAAATGATCATGTTGTCTTTTAGAGTAAATGGTAACATCATCAAGTTACACAACAATAGAATTGTGGATCAAACCCCTGAAATCTATGTCCATAGCTCTCTAGAATGTGGCTCCTGTGTTTATTAGTCCAAACAACATTCATCTATATGTGACTGTTCCCTAAGGGGTCTTGAAAGTAGTTTTCAGTTGATCGTTGGGTGCAACTAAGACTTGGTTGTAACCAGAAAAACCGTTTAGCAGTGAAAACATCTCTGATATGGATTCCTTATATAGGATCTGCTCCATTGCAGGAACATGATAGTTGTGTTTTTCAGAGGCTCGGTTCAGGTTCTTGAAGTCTATGCAAAGTCTGATTTCCCCATTCTTTTTACAAACAAGGACCAAGTTAGCTATCCATTGCATATGTTGGACGAGAAATATGATCCTAGCTGAGAGAAATTTGTCTAGTTCTTTCTTAACAGAAGTCTCTAGACTGGGGTGCATGTTCCTCAATTTCTGCTAATAGGGTTTTACATCAAGTTTCATGGGGATGTTATGATGCATGATGGTAGTATCAAAGTTCCTAAGTTCATCGTATGTCCAGAAAAAAAAAACGTCTTTATATTCCCTGCAGAGTTTGATAAAACTTCTTCTTTCATCATGGAAACAATGTATTCCAAGATTGATAAATCGAGGTTTGTGATCTGTTCGTAGATTAACAAGGGTGTGATTCAAGGTCGAGATTTGAGTCTTGCAATTGATGGTTTGTCTGAATTTATCTTGTAAAACATAGAACCTCTATAGATTGATGACATATTTGGGGATTATGTTGGGAGGGTTAGATAGAGACTTATTGTGATCGACTTCGTCAATAGCCATACCCTCAAAGGTATTTTGGGCTGATAGGAAGTCAACTATTTGATGATCATCATCAAACAGCTTCCAATTTGTGACATTATCGGGTATTGAGGGTCTGTACATCAATTCGATAGAGAAGCTTTGTGGAGACAATCCTTCGGGAGGGATCAGTCTAGATGCAATGCTGGCTAACAGATCTGCATCAAAGTTCTAGAATCTAGGAACAGATCTAATATTAAATGCTGAGAAAGAACTAATCATGTCCCTGATTAATATTTGATAATTAACTAGGCATGGAGATAGACATTGTATCTGATTCTGTACCCCTTTCACAATGATTTCGGAGTCTCTCACACATTCAGATGCTTTATATCCCATATCGATAGATTTCTTGAGTCCTTAGACTAAAGCCTCGTACTCAGCCACGTTATTGGTACATTCAAATTCCAACCTGCATGCAATCATGGTTTTGATCCCTTTAGGGTCAATAAGTACACATCCTGCTCCTCCTCCTTCCTTTGACCTGGAGCCATCAAAAAACAAGGTCCAAACTGTAGGATCAATTCTGAAATTCGTATTTACATTATATACATTATGAACAACAATGCTAGAGAATGGAACAGATGTAAGATGAGTTACTTGAGAGTGTTTCTTCTCATTCTCTATTGGTGATACATCAGCAGGCAAGTCTCCAAAGAAAGTGTCAAATGTGAAATGTTCAATTTGATTTTTAAAGAAGGAGATAGATTTGTTTGAACCATCGAGATCAGTTATAGTTTGTTTCATGAAAGGTTCTCTATCAACTTTGAGCTTATTAGGATTCCTATTAAGAGGCAACCACAAGTGAGACCAATCAGTAGCAAAGTAACCTTTAGGTTTCTCTTTCCAATTCTGACTCAGCCACATACCATAGGTCTCTGGAATATCGACAATCACAATATCTATTGTTTGATGAATTTGAGGATCTACAAATAGTCTGGGAAGAACATTTCTTAGCCTCCCTACCACTTTAACCTTCGATCTATCTAATTGCACAATCTAAATATGGAATTTTTTGTAGGTGACATTAAGCTTTTTACACACAGAATGGGGGATAAGATTGGATGAAGCACCTAAGTCTACCATACAGTTATGCACATTTCTATTGAATATCTCAAAGGTAAGTGAAAAGGGAGGAGTACCCTTGCTTCCAGGCTTAGTATGGTTTGGACGGGAAGTAGAGTCAATGTTATTATTCTGAGTTTCTCAGGGTTGCTTTATAATCATGATTTTAGGTAAGGAATCCCTTATGGAAGGGATTTTGAGAAGGTCAAATAAATATATGTTTTCTTTTTCTCTCTTAAGATCCTCAAACAAGTTGTATTTTGGCTCAAGAATGAGGGTATCCTTTTGAGTTTGAGCTTTACCTTTGCTAGGGGTCTGTGTTAGAGGAGATGACTCATGGGTAGGTGGCCCTTTAAACCTGGTATTGTGTGTGTGCTGGAGATTAAAAACTGTATTGTTTTTTTCTTCTTCTTCTTCTTCTTCTGAAAAGAAGCTCGCATATCTAACCTGCTGGTCATCCTCCTCTTCTTCTTGGGGAGGTTGTGATTCTTGAGTGGACTGATCTTCAGAGGTTTTTGGGGTGTCTGGTGTTCTTGCAGCTAATTCTTTCAAGAAAGAGAAGATCTCTTCTGAGGTGAACCCCTCGCTAGGATTTGGAGTTGGTGGATTCTGAGGAGGTTGATTTGGCCTTCTAAAAGGTGGCCTATTGAATCCTCTATTGTTTGATTTATTTTCATTGCTTGTCTTCTTGAGATCTACCATATTGTTAGACATCCTTTGAAGGATATTATTCACTTCACTCATATTGAACGGATATTGGATGGTAGCAGTAGGTTTAATGGAATTGTCACTTTTCCTATGTGAGGTAGATGCTTGTTCGAATGTAGAGTCATGGTTGTCTTTGAGACAAAACATGTCTCTTTCAACCTAAATGGATTCAGAGAAAGCATATTGTAAGGATTATTTATGGGCCTTTTTGACCCACATGGCTATTTGCATCAGGAGACCCTTAATATAGTAAGCTACCAGTAATTCCTCAATAGGAAGTACTGTATTCGGGATCCTTTTCTTTAAATATGAAAACTGATGATTGTAGTCTTTAACTCTTTCTTTACCCTTATTTTTCATGGAAGAGAGCTCTATTACTAATTTCTCTAGGGTTTTCTCATCCCCAAACTTTTGAGTGAATATTTTGGAAAACACATCCCATAACGGGATGGAGCTAGCTTCTAAGGAAAAGTACCTAGTAGAAGCTTTTCCCTCAAATGTGTAAGGGAAAAGTCTACAAACCATGTCCTCATGGATAATGTTTATAAGTCTAATGGCTTGCATGAAGGATTTTATGTGGTATTCCACAGGAATCTTATCATCTGGATTAAATTTTGGAAGCTACTTCTCGATATTTTTAGGCAATCTGTGTTGATCGCCTAAAATGGATACGGCATCCTCGTCTAACCATGGTCCGTTAGTTCATTCATCAGCCATCGAGATAGATTCTGTTGAGGATTCTGAAGATTCAAAATCTAATGATTCATCAGATGAAGATGAATAAGAGGGAGGAGATGGGGGTGGCCCTCCCACTCGGATGTTGTGTCGAGGAGTTACTGACTCTGGAAAGAAGGAACCTATATATAACCCAAGAGTGGATGGATCACTAAAAATTTCATGATGTCTTTTAGTGTTTTGATCACCTGGGCTTGGGCCATCTTGGTTACTGAGCTGAGGAAAATCCCGAGTAGGATGATCTTCAACGAATTTTCTTTGAAACTCAAAAACATTGTGGGAATTACCCTTCAATAGTTGTTCGACTGTGATGGGCCCTAGGATTGGCGATACGAGAACGTATCTATTTGATGGGGTATCTTGTACTTGTCTAGGGATAACTGGAATAGTGTCTGAAACTTGAACTACTTGTTTCCCTAAGGTATACGTGCTAACGCGACTATGAGTGATGATCGGATCTCTTGTTGGAGGAGGTGTATGATTATTTTTTTTAGGCATGATGTGTTGGTCCTCCTTCTAGTGCCATTTGTTGAAGCCCCAACTGTGTATGTGGTTGATAAGGGTGTTTAAGGCTTACAACACACGAAGAAAACCCAGCCAAAGGATTCAAACAATCCCACGCAGGTATTGTTCGATCCTCGAAATGTTTGGTATGGTAATCCCGCACGGATACTTATGTAGCCTTCGCTAGATTATGGATGGATTTGATCCACAAGGGGATCTGTTTTCCAGAATGGAAAACACAGAGTTAAGAACAGAAAATGAAAACTAAAACCCTAACTAGGAAGAATATCCTAATCTAAATCGAAACTATTTTTGAAAAGGTGTTGAATGATTGACAGGTTGTCTTGAGATGTGTGTAGAACATACAGTTCATCACATTGATAGAAATGTAAATAGAACGAAACTGTACTTACTGAGATTAGAATTGTTTAATGAAAATTAAATAACAATAAATCAGAGTTAAACCATTCAAGATAAACTGCAGGCACTCAAGTTAGTTGAAAAACCAACTTATAAGCTATAAAACTCTTACTGCTGAAGCATTTGCAGAAATAGATAAAGATAGTTCATTAAAGAAATTTCATGAAGTTTTATCAATGTATTAATAATTAACAGAGACAAATCAGAGCTAAATAAACACATTAACCAATTTGCAAATGAACCATAGTACTATCTGATCATTTGGAATAAGAAAACTGAAAATGTCAAAGAAATGTGATAGATCAAGTACAAAAGATAAGAACTGCAACACTGTATTATATTCAGAATTCTCTGTAACAAATTACATAAAATACCTTAGCAAAGGCTGAAATATTGTTTGATCCCTTGTATTAGTCTCCCTTCCCAAATTCAAAAGTTCAAGAGCCCTTAATACATCTAATATCATTTACTTAAATATTTATTACAAACAATAGAATCCCCCCCTAAAGGGGATCCAAAAACTAAACAAGGCTAATACCCTAGGAAATATTTCTAGACTCTCCAGATTCCTGGCAGCCCCTTGATATTAGGATAAGTGGCTGATTCTATTCCTAATTGAGCATTACGTTTATAATCCTTGACCTCATTCTTAGCCAACTTATGCCAAACTCAGATGTAAACATGTATCTTTGTTTGCACTGCGAATGGCTGTTTGATCAACTGTTCCACATCATGTATGCTGATGTGGTCCAATTCCTTGATTTTCTCCTCTTGGTCATCCCTTTGTTTCTCATCCTACTCGATCATCAGTCCAGGTGGACATTCCTTCTCAATAAGTGCCATGGTAGGAAAGGATAAGTCAGTCATGATATGATCAACTGCATACCATATTCTTCCGCATATAGCCTGAGATTTCTTATAGCTTGAGCCACTGTGTCATCCAAGTCTTCCCAAGATATTAGAATGGTTCTGGCTCTTTTAAACTGAAAAGGAGTGAGAAGAGTGATATTATCAGGCCTCTCCTTCATGTATCTCTGCCAATCTGCGACTTCATCGTAAGCTTTTGAGGCTTGCTGTCTTTTCTCAATTAGGTCTTCTAAAACCACAGACATCTTGTCAAACACTATATGAGTCTCAAATATATCAGCAAGAGTTCCAAACTACTCACATACCAAATCAAAATGTTCCCTGTTAGTTCTGATAGCAAGCTCCTTAACCTCCTCTTGGAAAAACTTGGAAAATGAAGATGAAGAAGCACTTGTAGTTGCATCTTCATTTTGCCTCCCTAATGCTGAAACCTTTTGAACCAGAGTAGTATTATCATTCTTTTCTCTCTGCAAATATACACTGAGAGAAACATTCTTCAGTTGGAGTTCATCTTGTTTGTCTTCATGTTGTTTCTTGAGCTGCTCTAGTGCTTCTTTCAAACTAATAATTTCTGCCTTTTGTTTATCAAACTCTCTATTTAGAGAGTTGACAACATCCATATTGGCACCTATGAAGGCTCCTAGAACAGAATCTACATCTGTAGCAGAAGCTTGTGGATCACTCAACTGCGGTGTCCATAAATCTTCATTCACCATTGACATATCCATATTGTTTTGATCTCTTCCCCTCTTCTTGCCCCGTCTTACCATAGATTTCTCAGCTTTACTATATTGATATTCACCCAAAGATACCATAAAGTATTCATTAAACTCATCTCTGACCTCATCAATAAGAGGTATGCTTAGGCCTATGGATATCAAAGATGAAGTTTGAGTTGTGGTTTGGAGGGAATATCCATAGTGATATGAGAGGTTGTAGGGGAGGAAGTAACATTCTGAACAAGAGTCACTTCACGGGTTGAAGAAATGTCCTGAAGAGAATATTCCATAGAAGGAAATTGCACAGTAGTAGCCTTAAGAAATGATGATGGTGATACAATTGCAATTTTCTTAGACATAGGGGATGAAACTAAGCTAATTGAAGGAATATGCAAAGCGATTTTGAAAACTAGAGTCTCAAAAGATGAGGGAATAGGTTCAACCCTAGGAATAGGTGTGATTGACTCGGGAAAACAAGTGGAATTATAGTAGAGTTTTGTCATAAAAGGTGTCACAATAGAACCATCAGAAAATGATGACAAAGCCATTATTGATGAAAGGAGTATTGCAAAAGAAGAGGGAGCAGACTGACATACAGGTTGAGATTGAGGAAGAGAGGATGAAGGATTACCATTGCTACCATTGGTGAGATTTTGAAAATCATTATCAGTCTCAACAGTAACAGGCACAAGAGAAAATATTTCCTCCTCTTCCTCTAAATGAGTCAAATCAATGGTAGAGGGAGGAGCAGATGAGATTAAATATTATATCCATTTGAGAGGCTCTTGTTCGATCTATGCTAGTACAGATTGAATATTATCATTCACATTAGTCACTTGAGAATATTCAATTGGGTGTGAGGTTACAACTTCCTGAGTATTTATTGCTGAAGTCAATTTGTTCATCCTTTGCTTTATCTATTCTAAAGTCTACAAATAATATCTAACCTCTTGTTCTGTAGATACCCGGGGATTTTCTCCCATGGGAGCTTTCCCTATATCCAAATCTGAGTTGGTTCCCACAGATACAGTTTTGGATGCCAAAATTTATTTTGTTGTAGCTCGGGCTTCTCTTTCTTCTCTGTCTTTTTTCCTTCCTTTCAAGGATGTCCAATTCCATAGATTTGTAATGTTTTACCCTGCCTCTAATCTCCTTCTGATACTGCACAATATGGATCTTCTCTTCTTTTATATTAGCCCTTGCTAGGTCTTCAGAAAATGTATCTACTCCCTCATAAATGAAATCATCTGGAGTTTCCTCGTGAACATAACCTATTTTGAAATGGTTCTGCCTCAAGTGTAAATCGGAAATCCCTTTAGGATCGTGCTTCCTTTTTCTTGAAAAACCAAGTTTAAGTGACATGATATGGTCATTCCGCTCTGATGCCCAAGTAGAAGAGGGAACACTCAAGGATCCAAGTGTAATAGGAAACCTGGGCCAAACGTTTCTCTTTGGTGCAACACATTTCCTGTAGATTCCCTCTGTAACTATCTGAAATGGGATCTCTTCTAAGACCAACCTGTTTGGGATGACCTTAGGAAACATGTGAGATGAGTTGCTGCCACAAACCCTGATGTAGGTGAAATATTCACCCACATACTAGTCTCCCATAATGGCTATGAGAGATTTTGATTCCGGTGAGAACACAGGGGCTTCTTTGTTGAAAATCAGAAAATACACCCTGCCAAGAAAACTTTCACATATATCATAGAACCGAGTCACATAGTTAGTATCCCAGATCTCAAAATGGTAAATATGTACAGGCAAGGCCAGAAATTCCCAACTCCATCCCAAATTAGGGCAACGGAAATCAGCATAGAAGATGTCCACAATGAAGGTGATGAGATACAAATTGGGATTTTTCTTAGCAGTGGATTTCTGGAACTCTTGAATAGAGTTTTTAAGTTCCAGTGATAGAATTGAGGCCCAAGGGAAAGATTCACCTATGGTAATAATGTGATGAGGGATGGGAGCCCATTCTTCTTTGTAAGAAAAACAGTTGGTAAGGACATAAAGCCTGCACAACATCGCTGCTAATAGGGAGTAAGGCTCTTTGAACCACTCGATAGGGTATAATTCATCTTTCCTCTTGAAAAACTTGCAGGGTTTTGTCATCCATGATTTGTGCATCTGGTCAAAATTAAATTTAGATTTGGCAGTGTTAACAAAATCTGCATCTAGGAGCTGGGTATAGGGTTTAAGAGCATAAATCCTGACAAAGGTTTCTGAGCGGAAATTGGCTAGTTGAGACCCAGTACTGGTATTGAAAGAACAATCCTTCACATTGGTGTGGTCAATAATCCATCACACAACATCGTTATAAGGTAGGATGGCCGTTCTGGAAGCAATCATATGCAAGCCAGAATTTCTAATTCTCTCATAAACATCTTCGTCACTCTGGAAATATAAGAGGTCATTGTTATCGAAAATTGAGTAAACTCAGGACCAATCCAGATGATAAGTTTCAGTTACTCATCTTCTAGTATTAGAAAAGACACCGAAATTCAGGTATTTAGTGAACATATCCTTCTGAAGGTTTTTACTCCTGGTAATTCCAGGGGTTTTGGATGTCACCATGTGCCATTTTGAATATTTATATCAGAAATTAAAATTGAATTATACAGTAGGCATAGTAAACAATTCGAATTGCAAGAAAACAACCTGGTAACCAACTTGAAACTGTAGCAATCACTGTCGGAATCACGTGGTAAATTCTGGAGGTAAAAATCACACAGCAGAGCGAATTAGAGTAGTAAAAATAGTGAAAAATTGTAAATCAAAACTATCATATTTATAATTCCTGAGAAATAATTCAGACCGTCAGATGAGAGTAAAAAGAAAAAGAACGGTCAGGATCAGCTTTGCGGGATGCGGGATCAAAAAAAAAATTCAATTTTATTAATTGTTCTGCAACCCGCATTCTACAACTTATGGGTTGCGGGATGCGGAAACGCAAAACCTTTACCTTATGAACTTGGTATAGGATCTTCCGGGGTACCACTATGAACTTCTTGTTGGTACCATGTTCCCACCGAGGAGCCTTACCGCTCTTCTTCAATTCATCAATTTGAACCCGATTGGTGCTTTCCAGATTAAGCTCGTACTTCTTCTTTCTGTAAACTTAAAGAAGTGGTGAAAATATAGGTTATGGCTTGGTAGCTTAAGAGTGAGACTACTCTTCCAACTGGTATTCCTTCTCAAAAGCACCCCCGGCACTAGAGCGGGAATGATAGAAAATCAAGTAGAAGGAAAGTGAAACCTCAAGTACCGGCAATTATTCAACCAGCTCCACACCTATCATTCCACATCTTGTAGGATGCGGGATGCGGAAATACGTAAATTGAAATGCAAACAAATGATGACCCTGCAACCCGAACTCTACAAGTTGCGAGATGTAGTTTGACTAAAAATAAACACACATAAAAATTCTCTCACATCTCGCATTTGTGGGATGCGGGTTAAAAAAATGAAATATCAGAAAAACAAAAGGTTTCCCGCATTCTGCAACTTGCGGGTTACAGGATGCGAGACGGAAAACGATCCAAACAAAAACCCAATCTTACTGCATTAAAAACAAAGAAATTAAACATGGATTTTTGGAAATTTGGCTAGGTTAATGAATCCCAAGAGTTAAGAAATAAAAATCTTAAGGAAACCCTTTAAGATTATGAAGATTCTTACCAAGTAATATTTGTACATGTAATTGGGTTCCCGTGTTGAAATGACATGGGATCTGTTGTTCCTACAACAAGCCACACTAAAACTTGGGTATGTAACTTGTTGAGATTGACAGTAATGCTTGGAAATGGATGTAGTAACAAGTTTCCTTCTGTGCTTCCCACATAGATTGCATTCGGGGGAACTTGCATGTTCCTATCTCATGGCTCAGTGCTAATCAATGGGAAATCCTACATCACATCATTCTCTAGTGTCACTTTTGAAATTGTAGAAAAAATAGAATCAAGTTTAAGGCTTACCATGTTGAACCCTTCTTGATTGGACATGCACATAGCTTGCTCTGCAAGATCAGATGCATCGGTAACACCCTTTGTGATCCATTGTAGTTGGTTCTCCGTCATCAGGTGGGCTATTCTACCTGAGTCAAATTCCATGCATATTTTAGTGCGCATCTCCTCCAACATGCGTCGGGCTTCTGGATCAGAGTCCGTTGATGGCTCGCCATAAGAGTCATGGAGATATTTCCCTTGTTGGACTGGTTCATCAGGGGCATCTTGTAATGCCCATATTTGACTAGACATATCAACATGTTGCATTTTATTTTATTAGTAAATGTTGGACTCAGTTCGACTAAGTAAACCATATTTATGACATGATAGACGTCTAAGATGTTACTATGCTTCTGTTGATACATTGATTGTGATGTTATGATTATGTTGTGAGGTTACTATGTTATAGTTATCATGATATTCCTTTGTTCATAAAGACAATGTATGTTTAATTGTCATCATTGATAAATGTAATAGATATATGATGTGGTACATCGATATCGAACCATGATGTGATCAATTTAATGATTTATACAATGAAAGGAAATGTTGTTGATAATATGCACCCACTGATGATTGAATGGAGATATTATTATGAATGTATGTTTTCAAAGTACTAATCTGCAGGACACATGGGCTATGTAATAAATGGATACTTTATATGAAGTGTGGTATAGTACCTATTACTGTAGAAGAGCCTTGATTACCAAAATTGATGATACGATGACACAGACCAATAATCTCGATAGCAGCAAAGTATGTTTTGATAGGGTATATAGACCCAAGATGTTGAGAGGGATGGATGTGTTCCACCCTATGTTTTTATGATACCTGAGGTTGTGGGAGGGCTGTCCTGAGACACACTCCCCATGTGGTTGTGATGACGATGGTCGGATGGCTGCTAGGAGAGGCTAGGTCCGTTGTTCAGCCGACGCTATCGCTCTCAGGTTGTTATGTGGTCAAGTCGGTGAATCCGACATCCACTTCTATACTAGCCGAGGAAGGATAGGGAGGGTGCAGACGTAGGTTAGGATGGGAGGATGTTATAGCTAGTACTGTGTTGGGTCAGGGGGGATCTACGACACCAAGATTAGTAGTAGTAGGTGTCTCTTCCTTGAAAATAATTGATTGAGTAATGAATCTAAAAATATAACGATGTTATAACTTAATTCATTAATAATTAATGACTGATGATGCTAAAAGATTACATGTTTGTATGTTAATTTGGTTAGGTATTTGTGATTGTTATGTCTTGTATCCATGAATGTCCTATCTATGTGAATCATTATTATTTTGTTACTATTATTATATATATATATATATATATATATAGATCTATTATTATTTTGTTATTATTATTATTATTCTTGTGTATGATCTATGCATGCACTAGCCATGCATGCACACTTTGCACACGTATACCAATATCGGCATACCAATACTTAACACGATCAATAATGGTATAGGTATTCATAGGTAAATATGTTAATGAAATAATGAATGTTAAGTTAACATATTCATTAATGATAGGTGAACACTGTAATACGTAAGTGATCAAGTGTCGTAAATTAGAATAATCCTCAGAAATTTGTCGTGCATAGACTTAAACATTGTTCATTTACAATCTAGAAATAACATGATCATGACTATGATACTTGTGATTAAAAAAAAACAACTATAAAATGTCTTTAATTATAATTATTATTAATGGTATTATTATTATTATTATTATTATTATTATTATTAAGTGCCTCTTGTGATAAACATAGCCGATAGTTTAATTAGACAATTATTTCTCTTATTATTATGATGATTATTAAGATCTTGTGTTAAACATAGTCAATTAATTAATTAAACAATTATTATTATAATTTTGTTATTATTACGCTCTTGTGGTAAATGTAGTCAATTGTTCAATTAAACCCAAGTGGAAATAACTCGAGTAAAATAATTATTAACCAAACACACCAAATGATTCCGTGTGGGTTAAACATGTATATTAAACTATGGAATATAACCATCAAGATATGACATGATTGATTTTATAATAATACTTATTACTATGATTACTAACATCGGATTCCGGATCAAGTAAAACAATTAAGGTACTCACCTGTACACAAGATAATTACTAAATTATTATTTTATTTCACATATTGATTTGAATAGGACTAGCTATTAAACTGCCATCCCGTGAGGGACCAGGGGTGAACATTCCAAGAATTAATAAATGCTAGACAACCAACTTATTCAATTTAACTTAAATAACCTTAACTATTCGGATGCTCAAGATAAGGACAATTGAATGAATAAATGTATAGTCATGATTATAATAATTTACTAGCATCGAAAACTGAAAGAGGTAGGTGAATGAAGGGTTTTGGGGGAAAGGCGGTGGAGAAAGGTGGAAGAAAGTAGGGGGGAAAATGAGTATTTAGGGGAGGTATAAAAGAGAAATGGGGGAGGATTTTCTTTCGGGGAAATAGACTTTGCATCAGTGGGAAAAATGACTGAGGAAAAACTTGAGGAGGGGGATAACTCAAGGACGAGAATATCTGTAAATGACTGAGAAATGGAAATGGGTGGAAATGAAGCTGCTCTCGGTATTATTGGTCTGTGGGCTTAGGGGCTAGGAAACCCATGGGTTTCCTAGCTCCAGCACATGATGAGAGCTGGTTGGCAGGGTGGCACACCATTTTGTTAATAAAGGCTTGGATGGAAAGCTAAAAGGTGAAGGAGCCTACAAGGTCTACAACAAACTCTTGGATCTACTATGATCGCTGGTTCTAAGTATTTAAATTCCATGTAATTAGATACTAAATTTATTCATGGTATTATTGTCTAATTTACAAAAAAATTCATGAAGTTTATCAAACATGTACAGCTCCTATTTCTACTTTAATATGTTTACAGTTCATAATTGTACATTCATATGTTTATAAAACTAATAGAACAGACATGGATATAAACCTGTAATATGATTTAAAATGTCTTGATTCTATTAAAAACTAACTCAGAATGAGCTTAAGATAGAGAACATCACAGATAAATGGACCGAGTGCTCTACCCATTAGGCAGAGCACGACAGATGGTATCAGAGCCCTAGGTTCTAAAATTGGAACCTAAAGGGGCCCTCTAGGAGAAAAATAAACATTATATGGAAGATAAATCAAAACTAAAATTTTACCTATAGATTTCCCAGAGCTTTGAGAGCACCATCATCCTCTGCCTGAACAGAGACTTCATTCCAGGTTGCAAAAGCTTAAGAAGCTGCTTAGTAGCTCCAGCTTTCAAAACCTGGGGGCAAACGAACTGTTCTACTAACATCATACTGGCTAGAAGAAAACATGCATTTGCTTGAGCAATAGGGTTCCCGTTTGTTATTAATTTTACTAGGATATCCACACCTCCTGCTCCTATCGTTGCTGGCCAAAAACCCTCTGTATCGCTACAAAGATTCTTCAACGCTCCTGTAAGAAGGCCATCTACATATTTCCCAATCTTAAGGCCAGGCTGGAGCTGCTCCCATACCATGGGAACAACACCTTCAGTTGAGAAAATTTTTGAACCAACATTATCCTTTGCAGCACCTTGGGAGACTGCATGTATTGCTTTTGCTGCAGCTATTTGAGCTTCTATTGAACCAGACTTGAGAAGACCAAGCAAAGGTGGGATGCACCCTCTGAGTAAAACTTTGACCCTTAATTCCTCTTCTTTACAGAGAGATCCCAAAACTGTAGCAACATGAATTTTCACTCCAAGAGATCCCGATCTAAGGAGAGAGACTAAAATAGGCACTGCTTGTGAATGGGCACCAACAACACTGAAACGTGTATTAATCAGATCCAATAATTGCTTCAATGAATTTTCCTTTTCTTGCACTGCTGACGCTGTCTTTCGCAATTGTTCGATGCATTGGGCAACACTAGCCAACGTCCCATCTGGATATTCCATGTTATTGTGATCCCTACCACCAAATGTGTAGTTTGAACAACTCAGTCGAATACAAATTCAAAATACAAAATCCTAGATTTATGTGAGCATTTAGTTGTAGAGAATTGAAACAATTTATAAGCAATTGCTAACATACAATATGGATAAATCCAGGGAATAACAGGTCTTTTATTCTCAGACAAACAAAAGGGGCTAGTAATACAGCAGCTGGTTCCCAACAGAGATGGCTACATCATACATGGTTTTGTCAATGTTTACATCAAAACCAAGCTGCTGCAGATGGCACCAAATAAAATATATTTTGTTGATAAATACCTTGATTCCATCATCAGGTTTTTTCACTGTGCACAAACAACATTTAATTTCATAACAAGATATTAAACCGGACAGAACTAAATACAATATATAACAGAAGTCCAAGGTAGGAAAGAAAGGGGAGAGGAAGAAGAAGATGACTAAATAAGTTGTTCTTTCACAAATGAATTGACACAAAATTAGTTTTTGCTAAGATAATGTCTCTAAAGTTTGAACAAAAGGGAAGAGTAATATGAACTAATGTCAAATAAAAACTAATAACTGTAAGCAATGGGGATTCTAGTATTGCTGGAGACTAACAGCAGTAGAATAAGGAAGGATTTGAAATATATCTAATATAGAATAGGGAAAATAAATAAATAATAAAGTTTATAAGTATTTATATTTAGGTTGCATAATGGATGTATTCTTTTCAGTCTAGACTCCAATGGCAGTATAGAAGTATTTATATTTAGGTAGCAAAAATGTTATATTCCATTCAGTCTATAATCTAATGGCTGTTTTCTATATATTAAAAAGAAAAAAAAAGAATGTAATTGTATATCTAAGTCTTGTAGGAAAAAGATTCATATGTGGAGAAGTGCATACACAGTATCTGTAGTGTCATTTCCCTCTGTCGTGATCCTGTAAGCGATGTCTCCAGCCAAAGCTCCTCCTGCGCCTTTGAAGTAACTCATTTATCCATCGACGAGAAGTGTGTCCCCCTTTTCAACGTCATTCACAAAACCATCATAATTCACGCTCACACACTTTTCTGACCCCACTCCTCTTTTAATTGTGAAAATGAACTCTTGGCCCTTTCGAGGGATGATAGGTTGCGGTAAATCTCCACTCCTAACTTCAGGACCCTTGGTATCCAACATAATAGCAATGACATTGTCTGATGATTGAGCATTATATTCTTTCACAAGGTCGATAAATTTCTTGTGAGATGCATGATCTCCGTGAGACATATTCAGACGAGCAACATTCATCCCTTCCTCAGCAAGTTTATGTATCATTTCAGGAGTGCATGTAGAAGGACCAATTGTGCATACAATTTTGGTCTTTCGCTGTACACTTGGTTTTGTCCATATGCCAGCTAACTTTATTCAGCCTGTAAACCTTCCTCATCTGTAAATTTGTCCTTACCATCCTCCACAAGGCCTTCAGGGGATGCTGGAAATACCTCGTGCCCCGGCCTAGGAACTCACTTGGTTCGCATGCTGGTAGCATGGATTGTAAACCCTGTTTGCTGAAGCCGTTGTTGTTCTACTTTCTTCCTCTGAAATACCCTAATCCTTCCCCATAATAGTCTGGATGAACTCAGTTGCTCGTGCACTGAATTATTCTTCTAGGCAGCACAGGTCTGCGTACTGTGACACAACCTTGATCCACTCATCACTGCCTGCGCCATTTTCCCTTGTAGCAAAACTCTATTAGTGAGACACCTACTAATGTGTTTGCCCAAACTATTCCCTAAAGCAAGTATTTAATGGCGATATAGACCTACTATTCCCAAACTATTTTCTCACTGCCACGGTTGTTGTAGTCCCTATTGTTTCTTCCTGAAAAAAACTTCTTCCTGGCAGCTAATTTGAGCTTTTGATGCTTCTCTGATGTGTGCATAGGCTGCACAGTGCATCAAAAAGTGTTTTATCGTTTCTAGATCGACCTGACCACATAATATATTACAACTTGTTCAACCACCCAGATTCTCTGTCGGTTCTGCCACAAACTACACCTAAAAATAAAAGAGGAGGAGCTAATACGCAGACGTAGATGTGCAAAAGGTCAAGTACCTCGAACCAGCCATGAAGTGAGGACGAGAGTCACTAAATGGATCCAGAGAAATGGTGGTGAAAATCTCTTTACCTTATGAAGAAGATAAGTTACAGAGATCACTCAAAAAAAAAAAATAGGAGGAAATGACTAACAAAAGGCTAAGAGTAGGGTTTTGTTTGTCGTCCATGGTCATTATTTTAGTGTTTTAGGACAACCTAGAAGATAGATGCGTGGCAAGCATGCACGCTTGGTTAGTGTATTATTATTTATTTTAAAATTTATTATCTATTTATGTAAATTTTGTTTGAACAACTATCCCGAGAACCTTAATTTAATTAATTAAATTCTGAATTGCACTTAAAAGCAATATTGAGGACTCACGGATATTCCTTGTGTGGCAGTAGTTAGCTTCATCTACTTCTTCCAGGTTGAAGGTGTGTGAGTTGCCTCCACTACCACGTATTGGTCATGGAGTGTTGCAATAGATAATCTAGTTGACACGAGGCTACCTCATCAAACACACCGACACACCCAACCTTACCAATACCCACCTCACCCACCTGATTGAGCCTCCAATTACACACCACGTGGGTTGCATACGAAGAGGCTCGAAACGTTGTGTGGTGGCAGGCTCGAGCATGGATTAAAGGCTAACGTGATAACTGACTACACCACAGCACCCGACAAACATAAATGTCAGATGAAATTTAAAAAAAAAAACCTATAAATATTCCAAAACAATGGATGAATCAACTGTACCTTCTAAATATTAGAAATTGTGCAAATCCTTTAACTTTCATCTCCTCCATGTGGAGAAATTCATTCATTTCGAAATTTAAATTGATTCTGCAAATTATCAAAGCTTAAAATTTTATATGTAAATTTCCCCACTTACATGCCTGGAATTTTGTCTAAACGTCTGTTTGGTAATGATTTACTCAGATTGCCAAAATCTAATCCTAAAATAGCATTTTACTGAATACCTTTGCTTGTGCATATCAATTTATCTCTTTATTTTGGTGTCAACAACGTTTTTGAAATGAGGATCACTACACTACCAACACTGACCGTCAATCAAAAAAAAAAACCAACGAAGTAGCCAGTGAGCACAGAAAATTGTGGCGAGGGCAGCGAAAATACAAAAATACACTTTTGAGAATTCTTCCTTTATAACTTATATCTCTCGACGATTTTCGAAGAACAGGATGAAGGACCCTCAAACTATGCAACTATACAATATAATAATTAATTAATTATACTTAAAATCAAATAATTGTTTATACTTGTTATTATTGTATATAAAGTTTAAATTGATTAAAAATGTATCATCCATTTATTGATTAGTGCTTTGATTAGTGCAAACAAGTATGGTTCAATCAACAGTCCATAATATAGATATAAATTGTAGAATATCTGTGGACATTATGTATGATAATAGGAATATTTGAATATATATTTGGATATTATGTATTTTAATTAATAAATAAGATATTGGAATTTTAGTTTAATATATCATGAAATGGATTGAAATTTTAATTCAATACATCACCGAATGGATGAAATTGAATGGATTGAAATTTTAATTGTAGTATGAGAATTGGAGTTGCATAAAAATATCTATGTATACAAATATTCTTAATTCATGAGAAATTAATAATTATTAACTTATCTTACATTTTACAAAGTGTGAATATTACAAGGAAAGTGATTATGTAGATCTAGGGTCCACTCACTAAAATGTTTTTATTTAATTATTTCATATTATTAAAATGTTTTAAATTGATTATTTAAAACTATTTGAAAATTTTAAATTTAATTAACTGAAACCATTAAACTATTATAATTTGATTATTAGGAATTACTTAAATGTTTAATTTAATTATTTGAAACAACTAAAATGTTTTTAAGTTGGTTATTTGAAATTTATCATAATGTTATTTACATTTAACTATTTAAAACTTTAGGACAAGATATTGAGGAGGCCTTCATGTTCATTAACTAAGTTTCTTATTTAGTGTAAATTAAACTCTTTATAATTAAGATCACTGCTATAATTAAAGATAATTGTTGATCGTTAAGTTTCTAGATAAATTAATAACATGAATTAAGATTTCTTAGGAAGTATAATAAATAAGTTAAATATTAATAAGAAGAGATTAAAGTTAAGATAAGTTATGGTTGATGAGAGTAAAAAATTGTTAAAATATCTAAATGGAAGGCATCGGGTAGGTTAACCCCATTATTCGACTATTAAGAAAACTTAGTGAGGAGAAAACACTGAAGGAGATAAACATGTGTTTTGTGTTACTATGGCTAGTAGACATGCTTGATCACTTTTTACAAAGATTCTAATAGGATCCTATTTCGCCTATAATAACATCATTTCCAACTTAAATTATGATAAAATTGCCACCTAAAAATGTTTATAGACAAGAGAATCGCAAAACCTTATGTTAAATAAATTGTTTATGACTTTAACGTGTTGAATGTCGATGAACTTGTGGAAGTGTCTTTCACATCACCGATGGAGAATTGAATCTCGAAATGAATTATAATACCATAGATAGGATTGGATAGAGGTGGGGATACAAGATAGTAAACTATTCATACTTTAGTTCATAACAAGTAATATGTATAAAGTGACGATGAGTGGTATGGTTGGTGTAAGTATCCTGAAGATGAAGATGAATATACAAATGTTGGAGAAAGGATATGATGATGTATAGATGAGCCCATGGGGTTAGCATTGTTTAGCATACCACGAAGCTAATAGGTTATGGTAGGGTGTAGGTTGTAACTTTAATTCGTGTGAAAGTAATAATGGTAATCAATCTCGAATAAAGGTATAATGAGTAAACCTATACTCGCTTAGCATAAACAATATTATAAGTTAACACATTAATATATTAGGAGGTAAGACCTAATAAATAGATGAGAAACAATAAACTTGAAAGACAAGGTGTAGAGAAGAGGTTTTATAAGGTTTTATATAAATAAAAGATTTTTAATGTAATCTCATAATTAAAAAGGGATTGTAAATGTACTTGTACTCATGCAACATAAATAACTAAATAAATAGATCAAGTAGACTTAATATCTATTGATACCTATATATGGGGAGAGAGTGAGTTTAAGCAAGGATAAAGAAGATATAAAAGGTAATTGTATCAAGAAGAGTGCTACATTCAAGATTAGTATAAGAAAACCTATGGATGTAAAAAGGATAAAAGAATGGCAAGAAGAGTAATGGGTAAATAATATATATATATATACTTATTGCACCTAACTAAGTATGAAATGAATAGGGTGCAATATAAAATATTAAGTGATTTAAACATTAAAGGTACTAAAGATACATTTTGATGCGTATTAAACGGAGTGGTGCAATATAATGCTTAGCTGTGTAATTAGTAAGTGACTAAGAGGTGTGAAACTGATGATGATATCAATGGGTAAATATACGTGATAACTAAAGTAGATTGAAAACAATATGTTTTTATGACGCATAATTACCATAAGAATGTTAGCGATAAACGACTGGTACAAAATGGCCAATTGTTTGAGGACTAATAATAGGAATTAGTATAGAAAGAGATGAATGTATAAATGGAATTCAGATATTGTCGTAGAAAATGATATAACCAGCATGCAAACTAACAATTAAACTTCATATTATAGAATTGTGTCACGTTATTAAAATTACCAAGAAATAAGTAGTGCAATTATAAGTATTCTATGTATAATGCGCCATTCATGGTGTAAGAGTTCTATTTAAGGAAAATTTATTGATAAATGGGAGTTGATTAATAAACATAGTGGAATTCATGTTATTACAAACACTAGACCACTCTCAATATGGATCCCAAAAATTCGTAAGCCATATAAATTTATGAGATCATAAGTCGTATAAATTAGAGAGAGAGATTCAATAAATAATTCAATTCCTAAACAAGCCCTATATAAAAAATAAATTTTTTTTTTTTAATAAATATAAAACGAAGAATCAAAATAAATGATATTTGGGCAATAACATATTCTTATGAATCACAACAAGAACAAGACTATAGAACACTGTATAAATTGCTGTGGATAAGATTCTAGTAGGGTATAATGAACCTTGATGCATGTTACAAATGGGGATCCTTGGGGAGGTCATAAGTAGTTACTAGGATATGTTTTTCAGATATATTAGGTGATAAAAGAAGTAAAATAGTAAAATGACATCAACAGGTTGATCAAGTAAAGGTCCAAGTGGGACTACCATAACTAATGAATTCTAGTAGTAAGACACATATATTATGCATAATAATATATTCTTATAATCATGCATAACAATAACTTCGGGACGAAGTTTCCTGAAGGGTGAGTATATGTAATGCCCATATTTGACTAGACATATTGACATGTTGCATTTTATTTTATTAGTAAATGTTGGACTCAGTTCGACTAAGTAAACCATATTTATGACATGATAGACATCTAAGATGTTACTATGCTTCTGTTGATACATTGATTGTGATGTTATGATTATGTTGTGAGGTTACTATGTTATAGTTATCATGATATTCCTTTGTTCATAAAGACATTGTATGTTTAATTGTCATCATTGATAAATGTAATATATATATGATGTGGTACATGGATATCGAACCATGATGTGATCAATTTAATGATTTATACAATGAAAGGAAATGTTGTTGAAAATATGCACCCACTGATGATTGAATGGAGATATTATTATGAATGTATGTTTTCAAAGTACTAATCTGCAGGACACATGGGCTATGTAATAAATGGATACTTTATATGAAGTGTGGTATAGTACCTATTACTACAGAAGAGCCTTGATTACCAAAATTGATGATACGATGACACAGACCAATAATCTCGATAGCAGCAAAGTATGTTTTGATAGGGTATATAGACCCAGGATGTTGAGAGGGATGGATGTGTTCCACCCTATGTTTTTATGATACCCGAGGTCATGGGAGGGCTATGCTGAGACACGCTCCCCATCTTGTTGTGATGATAACGGTCGGATTCCTGCTAGGAGAGGCTAGGTCCGCTGTTCAGTCGAAGCTATCACTCTCAGGATCTTATGTGGTTAGGTCGGTGAAGCCGACATCCACTTCTATACTAGTAGAGGAAGGATAGGGAGGGTGCGGACATAGGTTAGGATGGGAGGATGTTATAGCTATTACTGTGTTGGGTCAAGGGGGATCTACGACACCAAGATTAGTAGTAGTAGGTGTCTCTTCCTTGAAAATAATTGATTGAGTAATGAATCTAAAAATATAACAATGTTATAACCTAATTCATTAATAATTAATGACTGATGATGCTAAAAGATTACATGTTTGTATGTTAATTCGGTAAGGTATTTGCGATTGTTATGTCTTGTATCCATGAATGTCCTATCTATGTGAATCATTATTATTTTATTATTATTATTATTATTATTATATATATATCTATATATATATATAGATATAGATAGATAGATAGAGGATATATGATGTTTTCTTATAGTACATGTATGATCTATGCATGCACACTTTGCACACGTATACCAATATCAGCATACCAATACTTAACACGATCAATAATGGTATAGGTCTTCATAGGTAAATATGTTAATGAAATAATGAATGTTAAGTTAACATATTCATTAATGATAGATGAACACTGTAATACGTAAGTGATCAAGTGTCGTAAATTAGAATAATCCTTAGAAAGTTGTCGTGCATAGACTTAAACATTGTTCATTTACAATCTAAAGATAACATGCTCATGACTATGATACTTGTGATTAAAAAAAAACAACTATAAAATGTCTTTAACTATAATTATTATTAATGGTATTATTATTATTATTATTATTATTATTATTAAGTGCCTCTTGTGGTAAACATAACCGATAGTTTAATTAGACAATTATTGCTATTATTATTATGATGATTATTAAGATCTTGTGTTAAACATAGTCAATCAATTAATTAAACAATTATTATTATAATTTTGTTATTATTACGCTCTTGTGGTAAATGTAGTCAATTGTTCAATTAAACCCAAGTGGAAATAACTCGAGTAAAATAATTATTAACCAAATACACCAAATGATTCCGTGTAGGTTAAACATGTATATTAAACTATGGAATATAACCATCAAGATATGACATGATTGATTTTATAATAATACTTATTACTATGATTACTAACATCGGATTTTGGATCAAGTAAAACAATTAAGGTACTTACCTGTACACAAGATAATTACTAAATTATTATTTTATTTCACATATTTATTTGAATAGGACTAGTTATTAAACGGCCATCCCGTGAGGGACCAGGGGTGAACATTCCAAGAATTAATAAATGCCAGACAACCAACTTATTCAATTTAACTTAAATAACCTTAACTATTCGGATGCTCGATATAAGGACAATTGAATGAATAAATGTATAGTCATGATTATAATAATTTACTAGCATCGAAAACTGAAAGAGGTAGGTGAATGAAGGGTTTTGGGGGAAAGGCGGTGGAGCAAGGTGGAAGAAGGTAGGGGGGAAAATGAGTATTTAGGGGAGGTATCAAAGAGAAATGGGGGAGGATTTTCTTTCGAGGAAATAGACTCTGCATCACTGGGAAAAATGACTGAGGAAAAACTTGAGGAGGGGGATAACTCAAGGACGAGAATATATGTAAATGACTGAGAAATGGAAATGGGTGGAAAGGAAGAAAGATATAGAATGAAAAGGAAGCTGCTCTCGGTATTATTGGTCGGTGGGCTCGGGGGCTGGGAAACCCATGGGTTTCCTAGTGCCAGCACATGATGAGAGTTGGTCGGCAGGGTGGCACATCATTTTGTTAATAAAGGCTTGGATGGAAAGCTGAAAGGTGAAGGAGCCTACAAGGTCTACAGCAAACTCTTGGATCTACTAGGACCATTGGTTCCAGGTAATTAGATACTAAATTTCTGCATGGTATTATTGTCTAATTTACAAAAAAATTCATGAAGTTTATCAAACATGTACAACTCCTATTTCTACTTTAATACGTTTACAGTTCATAATTGTACATTGATATGTTTATAAAACTAATAGAATAGACATGGATATAAACCTGTAATATGATTTAAAATGTCTTGATTTTATTAAAAACTAACTCAGAATGAGCTTAAGATAGAGAACATCACAGAGAAATGGACCGAGTGCTCTACCCACTAGGCAGAGCACTACACATCTACTAGTGGCCCTGTAGAGAGTTCCTCTGTGCTCACCAGTTCAAACTAGTCAGCTGGCCAATATTGAATAATGGCCTCCAATTCTACATCTGCAATTTTGTAGGGCATAGGAAGCCATTGTTTGTCAGGATCCTGTCGTACCTAGATGTAAATGGAATGAGTCCTGATAGTAAACTAAATAATCCTCTGATACTTGGATGCGACATCATTGGATAAATAGGGAACCTTGGTGGTCGTGGCCTGTAGTGCTTCCTAATAGACCCAAAAATGGATCGCATAGTCCTGCTGTCGACTAGGTTATGTGACCCACCATAATTTCTAATACCGAGCGCCTTTGCATACTCTTTTCACAGCAACTGACATCGAATGGTAGTCCTCCGGCTCCATCCATGTGACCAATGCAATGAGAATTAATAACCAACTGTAGGAAAAAATGCATTCCCCAGCCTGAGTGGCGATAACATCTTCTAACAACTAGTTTAGAAGAAATAGGGACCAGTTCATTTGCACCCCTTCAGCGCATTTTTGCGCACATGCAACTACCCCTGAATTACATTGGACAAGCCGATTCTTCCTGACAATCTTGCTGGCTAAAATATGATCCCCAATCCACATTATTCGCTCGAAAATATTTTCGATGTGATAGGCCCGGCCATTGTGCTGCAACCCAAACCTCTCCTTTAACTGCTTGGAAAGATTTTTATCATTATCCCATCCTTTGAAATACTATGCCAGATCTTCACCAACCTTCATCAACCTCGTACTGTCGGCAATTATTATCAAGAATATATCACCCTCTGCGGACAGGAGCTGTTCCTCTGGTCTGAATGGTTCAGATCTAGAACAAATGAGTGAATAACTCGGTTAAAGACCTTCCCTAAATGTTATAGATTCCTAGAATTTAACTATGACAAAGGACCTGTATACTTGTAAAACATATCAAACATACAAAGACATCAAAGCTACCAGAAAATCATCTACACATCCATATTAGTGACTAAGGAATCCAATAACATATATGTGAGATTAACGCAACAAACATGTGGGAAGGAAATCAACTTTGCATTAGAAAATAAATGAAAGAGCTTACAACCATGTGCCTTAGTGCCGATACACTCCTTCACAAGACTAGCACCTTGTACCCAATAGCTCCAACTTACTCCACAATTGCTCTCTGATGGATTAGGCATAGGGTATCAATTCAACAGCATAACTTTACTATTCTTCTCTCTCCCTCAACCATGGAGTATGAACTTGTATTTATAGGGCTCAAATGGATAGGATGATTGAGCTATTGGTGGGTGAGGTGGCTACAAGATCCTACAAAGAGGGATCTCAACCTTAACCAACCCAAGTGAGTAGGGATAAGGTTAGACACGAGGTTCTTGTTCTAGAAGCCTCGAGAAACCTCCTTTTTTCACTTTTTACCAAGGGCACCACTTATACCCCTTTATGACAGAGCGATGATGGGTAGGAACTGCGCCAACAACATAGGTTAAAGGTGGTGGCACTTCCTAGTTCGCACATAGCTAGGGAGGTACTGAACAGGGTACCACTCATCTGCTTGAGGGTAAAAGCAGTGATGCAATTTTGTATGTTGGAATCAACACCTAGAGCAGAATTCTCTTCAAGTTTGGGATTTGAGGGCAAGTGTCTTTTGTTAGGGATCCTATCACATGCTGGTGATAGATTTTGAGTGTAATAGAATTCCCCCTAAAGCATGAGGCTAGAGGGATATGATAGGTGAGATATTTGATAGAGCAAGTTATCACTTCAAGGTAAGAGCCATCTTGATCAGAGAGTGTCATCGGATAGGCATCTGCAATACATCAATACTTTGACTCATGAATAAATGTAACCTCATCATGGCTATAGACCAATACAAGATAGATCCATGAGAGGAATAAACAACCATGGCTACTAGAATAAAACATAGATCCATGTGATAGAGGACTCAAACTTGGACATAGCTACCAGATATACATTGTAGATCTATGTCATACAGACGCAAATTTGAGCATAGCCACGACCATACAAATGTGTATCCATGTCGCTAATTCATAAAATATACTCCATCGCAACCTAGGGAGAAAGCTATGAGCACTTAACAAATACCCAGGGTCTTCATCTCGTTTTCCACAAAGTACAATTCTATCCATGTGATTACAATGTTTCAAAGTCGAACATGGTAGAAACCACTTGATTACAGGTCAATGAGGTGAACCGTTAACAAGTGCAAGGGAAATCACCATTGATGTCAATGATTCCCAAGGTACCCTAGTACAATCTACTGAGTTTGAATAGATGTCTTAGTGTCAAACACCCAGCAGAGTCTTCTGATCAAAGGCCAATCATGTGAACCTTTGTCGACAGTGAGAGAATCTGTCATTGAGGCATACAGATCTCAAGGTACGAAATTTGTTTCTAAGACTATTTCCTGCATGATCAGTTGATTTCAACAGGAATAGTCTTGTTGAAGGAGGGCCATGATGAATCCCACATCGACGACACAAAACTTGGAACAAAATTTTGGAATATCATAGATAATGTAACCATAGGACTGGCTCAAATTACTGACACAAAGGCTGTTTTAACTGCAGAGGTAAACTTCTTTCTTCCTTTGAACATTGGACAGCATGATAAAAGACTTGGCAGCATGACTAGACTAGACAGACACACAATGCGATAGCAGACAATGCATTCTTTTGAAAGACTCAAAGGAGTTACATGACTCATGAAAGTGGATCGAATTGTAAGTCAGCTGAATACCCAATTGAATGAATGATATGTAGACAAGTGCCATGTTCAAAGGTGACAAGTGCCATGATTCCCTTCCCTTAATTCCCCCATCATGATTGAAGAGTGCCTCTTTTCATTTTTACGAGTTCAAAGAGGGTAACAAACACTCGTTTGAGCTTATCCGAAGACAAGTCCATTCCCATATATTTTACGAACTTGATAGAGGAGAGGTTCAATCCCAAAAAAGGGTCTCTCAGTGTTTAATTTAGCGAGTCCAATGAAATAAAACTCGGCATCGTTCATATTTAGAGAGTCTAAATGAAGACAAAAGAAAAATCCAAAGGGTCCTTTTTCATAAAATAGTGTATCCGAACCGAAAAAGAGATAACCTGCCATTGGAGAGACGACTCTTCAAATATTTTTACTAGTATGAAGAAGACAAGTACTCGACAATCTTTTCATATTTAGGGAGTCCGAAAAGAGCTTAAAGGAGACTCCATTAGGTCTCTTTTTAATGATGAATAGTTTTACGAGCCTAAAAAGAATCAGAAAAAAAAAGACTTGGAACTTTGATACTGAGTTCTGAGAGTGTGACCAAAGTATCGAAACAAACGATTGGGGACTTTTTCCACTTTAAGGAAGTATGAAAAAGTCAAAAACAAACATCCCATAGATTTTTATGGTTTTCATTTCTACTCCTGCAAAACTCAATAGCAACGTTAATTTCTCGAAAAAATGACTTTTAATGAGTCATATGGATGGATTTTATAACGATAATGATTTTAAAATATTAAAATGACATTAAAAAAACCTAAAAATAGCTATAAAAGTCATTTCAAATAGTAAAAATCAAAACATTTCACTATTTACCACTAGTCAAGAGCATTTTGGAGCAACTTTGAACTAGATCTTCAGCTACTGATTTCGAGAAATACGACTATCCGATTTGAGCGTCGTCAGAGCTACGAAAAAGAAAAAACCATAAGATTTCACTTTTAAGCATTTATTTTTTATTTTAGGAGGATTTTTTGCCATTTTAGGCAAGACCTAAACTTAAAAAGTAGGCACCGCTCCTGCCCCTTACGAGACAGGCAGTGCACCATGAGAACCGCACTTATAACACTGTGCTCAGGCGGTTCCACTGCTCTATGCAAATAGATCTCAGGTAGTGCCGGCCATGAGTTGGTAAAAATGCATGGATAGGAAAAAACAGAAGCTTTTAATTGATTTTGATGATTGGATATGCTTCTAACTAGTCCATTAATGGTTTTTGGTAGGTTTCCAGCGGTCGAAAATGGTGATATGGAAGGAATGACAGCATGATGATGATGATGCCCATGCTGAAAGAAATGTGGGATGTATAGCCGCATTAAGGAATTGCAGCCTCCTCAAGTTCTTTCGCACACCTAGTATGTTGTCTCATGAGAGATTACTGGAGTATATACTCCATATTTGGAACCCAAAACAAAAATACTTCCAGGTGGGGGCACATGTGTTGACCATTGAGGTAGAAGACATATAATTCTTGACTGGATTGTTGAGAAGGGGCACCCCGATTTCATCGACTGGTTCCTGTGGAGGGGACGTGACTAATCAGGAGTTTATTGATCGCTACTTCCTTCTCGGTACTAGAACATCAGGGAATAATATTCCCATCAAGGCAGTAGTGGATCTTCCTCTCCGCACTCTTCTTTTTACCATGCATAGGCTGGCTGGGAGCCAAGGGCCTCATTAGGATTCTAGGGCACATTTTTTGTATGCAATAGAGGCTATGGCACCTACATTTTTCAACTGGGTGGAGGCATTGCTACCGGTCTTTAAATACCAGCTGACCAAGTGTCGGCAGGGAGAACTAAAATAGTTTGGCTATGGAGGCTATCTTAGCCTGTTTCTCTGAAGCGAATAATTATTCGCTTACACAAATAATATTACCAAAAGACTTGGAATATTAAAAAAGCCATAATAATATATAAATTGATGATAGAATAGATATGATTATAGATTACAAAGTGAGTGCCATATATATATAAATTGGAAAGGCACTTTGGATACCATCCATGAAAGGATGCATAATTTTAGAATAGTTGACTAATAACTATTTATTAATTATTAATTATGAATATCAATATGTATTAATACTAATAATTCATAT